>VDFB02113758.1:0-40558 GCA_007258455.2 Sequoia sempervirens
GTTTCCTCTTCCAGAGAATACCAACAATCACATTTCAAGAAATAAATCAAAATAATATTTAATCCTTAATTCTTTTTGTTGCCTTTTCATGTATTTCTATTTCATTTTCTTTTATCATGCATTTGATTAAAAATTAAATAAATTTAAATCCACAGAAATGAACTTTTTATTTAAATATATATATATTCATTATTTTCACAAAACTTTATTAATTAATTACTTCCACATTAAAATAATTAAAATCAACCATTCGCGAGATTCTAAATAAGCATCCATTAAATTTCTTATGATAATAATTATCTTTTCAAGATTATATGTTCATAACAATTTAAATCAATTTGTCTAATAATATCACTTTTACTTTTAACAAATTAATTTGATTGATCATTTGTTCTAAATCATTTGATTTAACTTAATTGATTCTGATTTTAATTTCTTATCATATTTTAAATAACTTTGCAAATCACTTATGATTTAATTAATTATTTAAACATGATTACTAGCATATTATATTTTCCACCAAATCAAATAGCTCAGTAACCAATGAAACACACACTCACACAAGTCCAAAACAATCGACACGGAGGGGTATTACATCCTCCCCCCCTTAAAAATTGACTTACTCCTGGAAGTCGAGCTCAATCAAAAACATGGTAACACAACAAGTATCAATGATCATAAGCACATCATCACCATAATTTAAAACATCGATTAAACATCATCAAGTCAGCCATGAAAATTAAACAAACCAAAAATAAAGAAAAGATACCAAAACAAAAATGGTGGCAGGGTTGCAAACAGACCAATTTGGTAAACACAAGGACAAATGACGAACTAGGTTGGGGAACTTTCTTGTCAGTTCCTGTTTTCCACATCAATCCCATTGGGTGTTTATGGTGCTCGTCCTGTCCTGACAATGCAGGTGGAATCGAGGCTTAGTTCCTGCAATCCTGCAAGCAAACAAACGTTGTGCACAATACATATATATCACAAATACATTGTGAGGAAATCCCAGCATGGTAGGGCACTCGCGAGCGAGTGATACCACACTGTCCCTCCCACCTACCACACATAATAGTCAAAACAATTCTAGTAACTCGTAAACAATTTTCTTCTAATTAGTTAGGAAATATTCGTATAAGGATACTAACCATAAATCTAATTCCTCTACTGTATCAAAATTGATTACTACCTGACATTATAAGTATCTATACCTGCATTTTACATTTTCATTACCTTCATCACTATGCCTTCTGAAGCCCACTTCCTGTAAATCAAAAGCTACCATAGAGCATTGCACATTAGTACCAATAATTCAAGTTGCAACTTAACCTCGCGATACTATATTCTGCTAAAAATCATAGAATAATTATCCACAAAATCTTACAATTTCGTTAAAACTCATAATTTTCACACAAAGAACTCCACTTTAACCATTATTCAACACCAAAATTCACATCAATTTCAATAAAAAGGGTAAAATTTTACACCTTCACAGATTCAAGAAAACATAATTCATCACTCAAGGACAACAAAATCGCAAAATCCACACACACTTGACATATTCACACACATAAAACACATCCCCAAGAAACACATCACACTAAAACTCAAGGGTCCATAGAGCATCCCTGATAGGAAGGATATCGGTGCATTGCGCACTACACCGAGGGTCCTATCCTTTCCCTTCAGTTTCCTGCACCATCGACCCGACACCATCAAACGAAAGAAATTCAAATTCACAACAATGACAAAAGAAAAGTGAAACTCAAGACTCACGGGTCTAAGCGCAAGGTTACATAGTGAGCACACATAGTGCCCAGTGTATGAACCTAGGCTCTGATACCATGTTGTAACGCCCCGCCGTGTGAACCCCAAAGGACAACTAAACAATAATTACTGCACAATTTTTTTTTTTAAAGTAAACATAACATACATGTATTACACATTAAGTCATGACATGAATTCCATTTAAGCAGATTCACTAACACATACATCCCTTGGGGTACACGAAGAGTCATTACTAGACTGAGATCCACACAACAACAATAAAGAATAAAATCCAAAGATATAATCCATAACAAAATAAACATTAACAATTATAACATATACATGAAAATCATTGATAAGGAACCATCTGAGTACATAAATACAACATATGCATAATTAACTCAACACATTGAATAACAACTGCCAATAGCCACATAAGATTTAATGTTACATTACAATACAATATTCAAGAAGTACAAAGATACAAAAGTGTTTCCAATTTGCACGGAAACCATACAACAAGAATCATGATACAAATGAATAGATGAAAACTAGCTCCAAGATGGATACAACTCTGGAGTCGCTGCAACCGCACCAATCCGCACCTCTCGATCCTCGACTGGGGACCCAATGGGGTGCTTAGCACGTTCCACCCGACCATGTGAGTCCGAAGACCCACCCCCCGTGCTAGGAGCTAACAAGAAAGAGACCTCAACCAAGAACATCCAAACACGGAAACCACAAGACTCCACAACATACAAAAGTATCATAAAACTCAAGGATTACAAAGACATAATCAACAACAACCAAGAGTCATTAAAATAACTTAAAATCATACATCTCATCACATAAATCAAAGCAATGACCAGTAACAAGTAACCAAAGGATGATCATGAAACACTTCCAAATCAATGGAATTAATAAACATAATACAATTCCAAATGCAATTAAATAACAGCCTATCACAGTACCATAAAAGTACAAGGTCATAAGTCAAATATCAATGAGATCATACAAGTCCATAAAGTACACCAAAGATGTATCAAGGCAATAATCCATAAATCAATATAAATCAATTCAACAACAATCTAAACCAAATCCCGCAACCTACTTCCAGAGGAAACACAATAAAGTAGAACACATGGGAAACTAGGGGAGAGTGTCATCGCATAGTCCTACATGGGCTGTCCTGTGCTCTTCCTCCCAACTGGAGGTGTCGGTCCCATCTATGGCTGTCCTGTGCTCTTCCTCCCAACTGGAGGCGCCGGTCCATAGGGTGACTCATGCGAAGCCGTAGACCTCTCGTGAAGACGAGGTCACGACCTTGCCAACCACGGCCTTCTCAGCCTTCCATTAGTCTGCGAAAGCACTAATGAAGACGAGGCATCCATTTTATTAATCTTATAATGATATTACTACCCAACCCACCTAAGTTAATTATTAGGTTTTCACTTATTTACTAACTCACTCGTGGGTTATCCTGGTCTCTTCCCCTTAAACGGGGCGCCAACCCCCACAAGGAGCCACTCTCCCTAGAGACCCAACAACATAAAAACCAAGAAACCAAGGACAATCAAGGGTTGTACCATAAAAATAAGAATATTAGATCACAACCGAGAAGCATGCGAGGCATTACCCATCTCGCTATAAATACAATTTCCAAGTCTCAACAAATTCTGTACAACCCTTTTAAAATCATGAAACCAAAAACACTTGCCACATCAAGGGCCCATAAAGAGAGAGAACATCAATTATTAATCATCTCAAGCCTCTGGAAGCCAAAAGAATGAAAACCCACAAACAAGGGTAAAGTGAAGCAACAAGAATATTTCTCCAATAATTCCAACACAAGGATAAAATTTCCTCAAATATGAGAGTAAATCAGAAAAGCCATAACAAGGAAAGATTCATCAAGACCCATCTACAAATTAACAATGGTGTCACCTCAAATAGGAAGACGCAAAAGAAAATCAACCTTTAATCAAAATCACTTAATAAAACCAAAAGCCACCAACTAGGCATTCCATGGGAGACCTCAATTTTCTCCTCACTAGAACCCCCTTATGATGGTACACAAACCACTTTCATAAAAACAACATAGCAATGACAACAATAATTGCAAGGCCACCAGATCAATTTCAATTCAAATATAATGAGTGAATATATTAAAATAAGATCAACCACCCCATCCAAACCACATAAACAACTTTGATACAAAATAAATCAGAAATCCAAGAAGATCAACCTCCCACAACTCATCAACAAAAATACAAGTTCCCAATTACATTGCAACACAAATTTAAATGACAAAGGATTCCTTGAATCAAAATTAATCTCCAATGACATTCATACCAATATGGAAATGTCCAAAACAATCTTTCAATAAAAGAGGTAAAAGCATGCAACCCGGCATCCAAAGGACCAAATTAAAGAACACCTTAAATACTCAATCACTCACAACTCCATCAAACATTCGCATAATAACAACAACCAAAAATTCAAACAAGAACAATATTTATTAACCAATCAATTAACGACCAGAACTAAATAACTTTACAACTTCCCCATACTAAAACAATTCATGATAACCATCACAAGTATTCTAAAAGATTTATCCAACAAGAGCACTTACAAATCATCCATTAAATGAATATAAAGAAAGTTAATTTTCAAAAGATTAAAATTCCATTTCACCAATAAACTATCCAATTCGAAATTACCCTAATCAATCTCTAACTATACCCATACATCTAAATTTCCCCTTTCATAATACTCACTTAACATACTTCCAATATTTAAATTAATTGTGAAAACCATATAAGGCCAATTGTCTATACTTTTAAAATAACAATAATAACAATACTCTAAATGCTCAAATTACATATTAGAAATTACCACCTTAAAATCTATCTAAATAAATTTACACACATAAATTCTTTTTAAAACCACTACATATTTATATATATTAATTCTTTTTGATGAAGGAAAGTAGAAAGAGAATAGATCTTTTCTAAAATTTCAACAAATCTACAAGACTTAATTTTAAGAATAAAAATGAAAAGATAACTTATTTAATTTCATAATAAATTCTACTTCTAGAATATTCATACTACAGCGAGAATTAAATAAACCATGCTATCATATATTCGTAAACTTATCATCTTAAAATTGTAATTTAACAAATTAATAGGAATTATTTTCTATTCCAAAATATTTATTCAGAACAAGAATTAAATAAATCAATGTTGTTTTACTTTTGTAAATGATTTTTCTGCTAACAATATCCTTTCCAAGTTGTAATTTAATAAATCAATAAAACAGATTTCTTTCTATTTTACTAATATTTTCCTTGTAAAAATTTCTGCTTTATTTTTAATTAGAGAAGAAATAGAATCTAAATATCTATTTTCTAGATAACAGATAAATTACAGAAAATATCATTTAAATCAAAACAGATTATATTGATGCATTTGTTTGCTAACCGTTAAATCAACAGAATATCTATTAAACAGATTTAAAATAGTATTTATATATTCCTCTCATCTTCTCAAAGTTGTAATAAGAACATATTTCTTTCTATTTTACTATTATTTTCATTATATCAGATTCTGCTTTATTTTAATCAAAAAAAGAATAGAATCTATATACATATATATATATATATATATTTTATAACAGTTAATTTAACAGAATATATAAATAAATCAGAAAGGAAACAATATATATATTTTATTTCTAAATAACAGTTAGATTTACAGAAATATAGAAAAGAGCAGAATCTACATTTCCTATATAACAGTTAAATTAACAGAAATATAACAGAATATTCATATATATACATTTTAAAAATAACCAATATCGTAACAGGTAAACACAGAGATCAGAATAAATAAATAAATAAATATACATACATACATATATATATATATTTATTTATTTATTTGTTTATTTATTTATAAAAGTAAGTTCGAATTATAAATATAAAACTTATATATAAAAGTAAATTTCTTAATAAAATACAACTTTGTATTTTATAAATTTCAAACCATACATATTTAAATGGGTATTAAAACCCATACGCAGGCGGTACCACCGCCGCCCGGCTGTGGCAGTCTACGGACTGCCACCGCAGTCTGACGGACTGCCGTGGACAGTCTATGGACTGTCACAGCAGTCCGAAGGACTGCCGTGGTAGCCCGTCGGCTGCCGCACCAACCACGGCCGGCTGGGTGGTGGGTACGGCCGAGGCCGAACCATCACCCAGCCTGCTTTTTAAAAATAACTTCAACAATTTAAAAACAATGAATTTTGAACTTTTAAATTTTTATTTTATTTTATTTATTTATTAATTTATTTTTTTAAGACAATTTCCATATAAATTTATTTCGGTGAACTTTGAACCTTAATTAAAATTTATTTTTCTTTTATAATATCTTCACATTTATATATATATATATATGTGCATACATATATATATATATGGTATAGAATATTTTGAAGACAGAAATAAAATTCAATTACTGTTCAATATCAAAATTTATACACAGAATAAATTTGTAATATTTATCTACAAATGAGGATTCTCACAACCTCGAAATTCCCAAATAAGATGTTATTCTTTACTGGTTTATTATTATTCTTAACTTAAAATTACAGTAACCCTTTCAATTCCAGAATCCCAACAAGATTTACTTTAAACGAATAACAATCCCGAAACCCAGTAAGATTTTCTTGAGAAAAACAGTCCAAATTATTTCTAAGGTTTCAAGAATTTTCTACATACATTAAATTATAAAACCAGAAGAAAATTTCATTCGCAACAAGGATTCTTATTTCTTTGATACTAAAGAAAGAGAATAATATAAAAGAAGAAGAAGAACCTAGTGTCCTATGCCTGGAGGAAATTGTAGAAGCTTTATCCTTTTACCGATCCAATCATCCGCCAACGAATGTTTCCAGCAACAGCTCCAATATCTTCCCCTCAACTCAAATCTTATGCCTCAATGAATTTACAGAATAATAAAAGAGTGCACACCATAACAGAAAATTGACTGCCAAATTTCTCCCAAAAATCTGTTGTGGAGCCCCCAAGCAACCCCCTTCCCAATCCAAAATAAAAACTCACACAAGAAGCCTCTTCTGTTTCCTCTTCAGAGAATACCAAGCAGTCACATTTCAAAGAAATAAATCAAAATAGCCTTTTAATCCTTGAATTCTTTTTGTTTCCTTTTTCATGTGTTTTGTTTCTGTTTTCTTTTATCATTGCATTTGATTAAAAATTAAATAAATTTAAAACCACAGAAATGAACTTTTTATTTAAATATATATATATTCATTATTTTCACAAAACTTTATTAATTAATTACTTCCACATTAAAATAATTAAAATCAACCATTCGCAAGATTCTAAATAAGCATTCATTAAATTTCTTATGATAATAATTATCTTTTCAAGATTATTTGTTCATAACAATTTAAATCAATTTGTCTAATAATTATCACTTTTACTTTTGATCAATTGTTCTAAATCATTTGATTTAATTTAATTGATTCCGATTTTAATTTCTTATCATATTTTTAATAACTTTGCAAATCACTTATGATTTAATTAATTGTTTAAACATGATTACTAGCATATTATATTTTCCACCAAATCAAATAACTCAGTAACCAATGAAACACACACTCACACAAGTCCAAAACATTCGACACGGAGGGGTATTACATCCTCCCCCCCTTAAAAATCGACTTACTCCTGGAAGTCGAGCTCAATAAAAAACATGGTAACACAACAAGTATCAATGATCATAAGCACATCATCACCATAATTTAAAACATCAATTAAACATCATCAAGTCAGCCATGAAAATTAAACAAACCAAAAATAAAGAAAAGATACCAAAACAAAAATGGTGGCAGGGTTGCAAACAGACCAATTTGGTAAACACAAGGACAGATGACGAACTAGGTTGGGGAACTTTCTTGTCAGTTCCTATTTTCCACATCAATCCCATTGGGTGTTTATGGTGCTCGTCCTGTCCTGACAATGCAGGTGGAATCGAGGCTTAGTTCCTGCAATCCTGCATGCAAGCAAATGTTGTGCACAATACATATATATCACAAATACATCGTGAGAGGAAATCCCAGCATGGTAGGGCACTCGCGAGCGAGTGATACCACACTGTCCCTCCCACCAAACCACACATAAAAGTCAAAACAATTCTAGTAACTCGTAAACAATTTTCTTCTAATTAGTTAGGAAATATTCGTATAAGGATACTAACCATAAACCTAATTCATCTACTATATCAAAATGAATTACTACTTGACATTATAAGTATCTATACCTATATATGCGGAGTTATGTGCATATCATTATGGCTTTTCTGACCCACTTCACCGTAAAGTCAAAGAAGCTACTATAGAGCCATTTGCATTAATTCCAATGAATTCCAAGAGTTGCATTTTTAACCTCAAGAGATGCTATGATACTAAAAATCATGAGAATAATTATCCACAAAGATCTTACAATTTCATTAAACTCATAAAGATTTTCACACAAGAACTCCCACTTTAACCATTATTCAACTTCAAAATTCCGCATCAATTTCAATGAAAGGGTAAAATTTTACCTTCACAGATTCAAGAAAACATAATTCATCACTCAAGGACAACAAAATCACAGATTCCACACACACTTGACATATTCACACACATAAAACACATCACCAAGAAACACAGCACACTAAAACTCAAGGGTCCATAGCGCATCCCCGAGAGGAAGGATACTAGTGCATTGTGCACTACACCACGGGTCCTATCCTTTCCATCGGTTTCACCGCACCATCGACCCGGCACCATCAGCGAGAAATTCCAGATTCACAGCGAAAGCATGTGACAAAGAAAGAGTGAAACTCAAGACTCACGGGTCTAAGCGCAAGGTTACATAGTGAGCACACATAGTGCCCAGTGTATGAACCTAGGCTCTGATACCATGTTGTAACGCCCCGCCGTGTGAACCCCAAAGGACAACTAAACAATAATTACTGCACAATTTTTTTTTTTAAAGTAAACATAACATACATGTATTACACATTAAGTCATGACATGAATTCCATTTAAGCAGATTCACAACACATACATCCCTTGGGGTACACGAAGAGTCATTACTAGACTGAGATCCACACAACAACAATAAAGAATAAAATCCAAAGATATAATCCATAACAAAATAAACATTAAGAATTATAACATATACATAAAAATCATTGATAAGGAACCATCTGAGTACATAAATACAACATATGCATAATTAACTCAACACATTGAATAACAACTACCAATAGCCACATAAGGTTTAATGTTACATTACAATACAATATTCAAGAAGTACAATGATACAAAAGTGTTTCCAATTTGCACGGAAACCATACAACAAGAATCATGATACAAATGAATAGATGAAAACTAGCTCCAAGATGGATACAACACTGAAGTCGCTGCAACCGCACCAATCCGCACCTCTCGATTCTCGACTGGGGACCCAATGGGGTGCTTAGCACGTTCCACCCGACCATGTGAGTCCGAAGACCCACCCCCCGTGCTAGGAGCTAACAAGAAGAGACCTCAACCAAGAACATCCAAAAAGGAAACCACAAGACTCCACAACATACAAAAGTATCATAAAACTCAAGGATTACCATGACATAATCAACAACACCCAAGAGTCATTAAAATAACTTAAAATCATACATCTCATCACATAAATCAAAGCAATGACCAGTAACAACTAACCAAAGGATGATCATGAAACACTTCCAAATCAACGGAATTAATAAACATAATACAATTCCAAATGCAATTAAATAACATCCTATCACAGTACCATAAAAGTACAAGGTCATAAGTCAAATATCAATGAGATCATACAAGTCCATAAAGTACACCAAAGATTTATCAAGGCAATAATCCATAAATCAATATAAGTCCAAAAATCAATAATCTAAACCAACTCCCACAACCTACTTCCAGAGAAACACAATAAAGTAAAACACATGGGAAACTAGGGGAGAGTGTCATCGCATAGTCCTACATGGGCTGTCCTATGCTCTTCCTCCCAACTGGAGGCGTCGGTCCCATCTATGGCTGTCCTGTGCTCTTCCTCCCAAATGGAGGCGCCGGTCCATAGGGTGACTCATGCGGAGCCGTAGACCTCTCGTGAAGACGAGGTCACGACCTTGCCAACCACGGCCTTCTCAGCCTTCCATTAGTCTGCGAAAGCACTAATGAAGAAGAGGCATCCATTTTATTAATCTTATAATGATATTACTACCCAACCCACCTAAGTTAATTATTAGGTTTTCACTTATTTACTAACTCACTCGTGGGTTATCCTGGTCTCTTCCCCTTAAACGGGGCACCGGCCCCCACGAGGAGCCACTCTCCCTAGAGACCCAACAACATAAAAACCAAGAAACCAAGGGTTGTACAACATCACAAGAATATTATATCACAACTGAAAAGCATGCGAGGCATTACCCATCTCGCTATAAATACAATTTCCAAGTCTCAACAAATTCCGTACAACCCTTTTAAAATCATGAAACCAAAACACTTTCCACATCAAGGGCACATAAGAGAAAGAACATCAATTATCAATCATCTCAAGCCTCTGGAAGCCAAAAGAATGAAAACCCATAAACAAAGGTAAAGTGAAGCAACATGAGTATTTCTCCAATAATTCAACACAAGGATAAAATTTCCTCAAATAAGGGAATAACTCAGAAAAGCCATAAAAAGGGAAGATTCATCAAGACCCATCCACAAATCAACAATGGTGTTACCTCCAATAGGGAACGCAAAAGAAAATCAACCTTTAAACAAAATCACTTAATAAAACCAAAAGCCACCAACTAGGCATTCCATGGGAGACCTCAATTTTCTCCTCACTAGAACCCCCTTATGATGGTATGCAAACCACTTTCATAAAAACAACAACATAGCAATGACAACAATAATTGCAAGGCCACCAGATCAATTTCAATTCAAATATAATGAGTGAATACATTAAAATAAGATCAACAACCCCGTCCAAACCACATAACAACTTTGATACAAAATAAATCAGAAATCCAAGAAGATCAACCTCCCACAACTCATCAACAAATACAAATTCCCAATTACATTGCAACACAAATTTAAATGGCAAAGGATTCCTTGAATCAAAATTAATCTCCAATGACATTCATACCAATATGGAAATGTCCAAAACAATCTTTCAATAAAAGAGGTAAAAGCATGCAACCCGACATCCAAAGGACCAAATTAAAGAACACCTTAAATACTCAATCACTCACAACTCCATCAAACATTCGCATAATAAACAACAACCAAAAATTCAAACAAGAACAATATTTATTAACCAATCAATTAACGACCAGAACTAAATAACTTTACAACTTCCCCATACTAAAACAATTCATGATAACCATCACAAGTATTCTAAAAGATTTATCCAACAAGAGCACTTACAAATCATCCATTAAATGAATATAAAGAAAGTTAATTTTCAAAAGATTAAAATTCCATTTCACCAATAAACTATCCAATTCGAAATTACCCTAATCAATCTCTAACTATACCCATACATCTAAATTTCCCCTTTCATCATACTCACTTAACATACTTCCAATATTTAAATTAATTGTGAAAACCATATAAGGCCAATTGTCTATACTTTTAAAATAACAATAATAACAATACTCTAAATGCTCAAATTACATATTAGAAATTACCACCTTAAAATCTATCTAAATAAATTTGCACACATAAATTATTTTTAAAACCACTACATATTTATATATTTTAATTCTTTTTGATGAAGGAAAGTAGAAAGAGAATAGATCTTTTCTAAAATTTCAACAAATCTACAAGACTTAATTTTAAGAATAAAAATGAAAAGATAACTTATTTAATTTCATAATAAATTCTACTTCTAGAATATTCATACTACAGCGAGAATTAAATAAACCATGCTATCATATATTCGTAAACTTATCATCTTAAAATTGTAATTTAACAAATTAATAGGAATTATTTTCTATTCCAAAATATTTATTCAGAACAAGAATTAAATAAATCAATGTTGTTTTACTTTTGTAAATGATTTTTCTGCTAACAATATCCTTTCCAAGTTGTAATTTAACAAATCAATAAAACAGATTTCTTTCTATCTTACTAATATTTTCCTTGTAAAAATTTTTGCTTTATTTTTAATTAGAGAAGAAATAGAATCTAAATATCTATTTTCTAGATAACAGATAAATTACAGAAAATATCATTTAAATCAAAACAGATTATATTGATGCATTTGTTTGCTAACAATTAAATCAACAGAATATCTATTAAACAGATTTAAAATAGTATTTATATATTCCTCTCATCTTCTCAAAGTTGTAATAAGAACATATTTCTTTCTATTTTACTATTATTTTCATTATATCAGATTCTGCTTTATTTTAATCAAAAAAGAAATAGAATCTATATACATATATATATATATATATATATATATATATATATATTTTTATAACAGTTAATTTAACAGAATACATAAATAAATAAGAAAGGAAACAATATATATATTTTATTTCTAAATAACAGTTAGATTTACAGAAATATAGAAAAGAGCAGAATCTACATTTCCTATATAACAGTTAAATTAACAGAAATCTAACAGAATATTCATATATATACATTTTAAAAATAACCAATATCGTAACAGTTAAACACAGAGATCAAAATAAATAAATAAATAAATATACATACATACATATATATATATATATATATATATATTTATTTATTTGTTTATTTATTTATAAAAGTAAGTTCGAATTATAAATATAAAACTTATATATAAAAGTAAATTTCTTAATAAAATACAACTTTGTATTTTATAAATTTCAAACCATACATATTTAAATGGGTATTAAAACCCATACGCAGGCGGTACCGCCGCCGCCCGGCTGTGGCAGTCTACGGACTGCCACCGCAGTCCGACGGACTGCCGTGGACAGTCTACGGACTGTCACAGCAGTCCGAAGGACTGCCGTGGTAGCCCGTCGGCTGCCGCACCAACCACGGCCGGCTGGGTGGTGGGTACGGCCGAGGCCGAACCATCACCTAGCCTGCTTTTTTTAAAAATAACTTCAACAATTTAAAAACAATGAATTTTGAACTTTTAAATTTTTATTTTATTTTATTTATTTATTAATTTATTTTTTTAAGACAATTTCCATATAAATTTATTTCGGTGAACTTTGAACCTTAATTAAAATTTATTTTTCTTTTATAATATCTTCACATTTATATATATATATATATGTGCATACATATATATATATATGGTATAGAATATTTTGAAGACAGAAATAAAATTCAATTACTGTTCAATATCAAAATTTATACACAGAATAAATTTGTAATATTTATCTACAAATGAGGATTCTCACAACCTCGAAATTCCCAAATAAGATGTTATTCTTTACTGGTTTATTATTATTCTTAACTTAAAATTACAGTAACCCTTTCAATTCCAGAATCCCAACAAGATTTACTTTAAACGAATAACAATCCCGAAACCCAGTAAGATTTTCTTGAGAAAAACAGTCCAAATTATTTCTAAGGTTTCAAGAATTTTCTACATACATTAAATTACAAAACTAGAAGAAAATTTTATTCGCAACAAGGATTCTTATTTCTTTGATACTAAAGAAAGAGAATAATATAAAAGAAGAAGAAGAACCTGGCGTCCTACGCCTGGAGGAAATTGTAGAAGCTTTATCCTTTTACCGATCCAATCATCCGCCAACGAATGTTTCCAGCAGCGGCTACAAGATCCTCCCCTCAACTCCAATCTTATTCCTTCATGAATTCTTAGAATAATAAAAGAATGCAATTCTATAACAGAAAGATGACTGCCAAATTCCCAAAAATCTGTTGGGAAGAGAATGCAATCCCCTTCCCAAACCAAAATAAAAACTCACACCAGAAGCCTCTTCTGTTTCCTCTTCCAGAGAATACCAACAGCCACATCTCAAGAAATAACTCAAAAATAATTATTAATCCTTTATTCTTTTTGTTGCCTTTTAATGTATTTCTATTTCATTTTCTTTTATCAAGCATTTTGATTAAAAATTAAATAAATTTAAATCCTCAAAATTGAACTTTTATTTAAATATATATATATATATATATATATTCGTTATTTTCACAATACATTATTAATTAATTACTTCCACATTAAAATAATTAAAAACAGCCATTTGCAAGATTCTAAATAAGTATCCAAAATAATTATCTTTTCAAGATTATTTGTTCATAACAATTTAAATCAATTTATCTAATAATATCACTTTTACTTTTAACGAATCAATTTGATTGATCATTTGTTCTAAATCATTTGATTTAATTTAATTGATTATTACTTTAATTTCTAATCATATTTTAAATAACCTTGCAAATCACTTATGATTTAATTAATTATTTAAACATGATTACTAACATATTATATTTTTCACAAACACAGTGATCAATGAAACACACACCAATACTCATACCCAAGTCCAAGGCAACCAACACGGAGGGGTATTACATCCTCCCCCCCTTAAAAATCGACTTACTCCTGGAAGTCGAGCTCAATCATAAACATGGTAACACAACAAGTATCAATGATCATAAGCACATCATCACCATAATTTAAAACATCGATTAAACATCATCAAGTCAGCCATGAAAATTAAACAAACCAAAAATAAAGAAAAGATACCAAAACAAAAATGGTGGCAGGGTTGCAAACAGACCAATTTGGTAAACACAAGGACAAATGACGAACTAGGTTGGGGAACTTTCTTGTCAGTTCCTGTTTTCCACATCAATCCCATTGGGTGTTTATGGTGCTCGTCCTGTCCTGACAATGCAGGTGGAATCGAGGCTTAGTTCCTGCAATCCTGCAAGCAAACAAACGTTGTGCACAATACATATATATCACAAATACATTGTGAGGAAATCCCAGCATGGTAGGGCACTTTCATGACCCAGTGATACTGCTGTCCTACCTACCACGTAGTCAAAAGTAATTCCTAGTAACTCGTAACCAGATTTCTTCCCAATTGGTTGGAAATATTAGCATAAGGATACTAACCATAAATCTATCATATAAAATTGAGATTACTACACGACATTATAAGTATCTATACTGCATTTTACATTTCATTACCTTCATCACTGCTGCAACCAAAGCCCACTTCACCTTAAATCCAAAAGCTACTATAGGCTTGCACATTAGTACCAATAATTCAAAGAGTTGCAACCTTCATGATATATTACTTTAATCTTGAATAAATCCACAAAATCTTACAATTTAGATTTAAAACTCAGCAATTTTCACACAAAGAACTCCATACCATTATTCCAGCATGAGTTACATCGAACAGTAAAGGGTGAAATTTTGCATTGCAGTTCAGAAACATAAGTTATCACTCAAGGATGACAATTGTGATCACACACACTTGACATCTTTATAAAACACATCCCCAAAGTACATCTTTTCAAATAAAAGGTCCATAGGGCATCCACGATGGGGATATCGATTGCATTCTTTTCTGGGGTCCTATCCTTTCCTTGATTTCCTGCCATCGACCCGACACTGCCATCAATGAAAAGAATTCAAATTCTGTAATGACAAAGAAAGGGGTGACTCAAGACTCACGGGTCTAAGCGCAAGGTTACATAGTGAGCACACATAGTGCCCAGTGTATGAACCTAGGCTCTGATACCATGTTGTAACGCCCCGCCGTGTGAACCCCAAAGGACAACTAAACAATAATTACTGCACAATTTTTTTTTTTAAAGTAAACATAACATACATGTATTACACATTAAGTCATGACATGAATTCCATTTAAGCAGATTCACAACACATACATCCCTTGGGGTACACGAAGAGTCATTACTAGACTGAGATCCACACAACAACAATAAAGAATAAAATCCAAAGATATAATCCATAACAAAATAAACATTAAGAATTATAACATATACATAAAAATCATTGATAAGGAACCATCTGAGTACATAAATACAACATATGCATAATTAACTCAACACATTGAATAACAACTACCAATAGCCACATAAGGTTTAATGTTACATTACAATACAATATTCAAGAAGTACAATGATACAAAAGTGTTTCCAATTTGCACGGAAACCATACATAAGAATCATGATACAATGAATAGATGAAAACTAGCTCCAAGATGGATACAACACTGAAGTTACTGCAACCACACCAATCCGCACCTCTCGATCCTCGACTGGGGACCCAATGGGGTGCTTAGCACGTTCCACCCGACCATGTGAGTCCGAAGACCCACCCCCCGTGCTAGGAGCTGACAATAAGAGTCCTCAACCAAGAACATCCCAACACGGAATCACAAGACCCACAACATACAAAAGTATCATAAAACTCAAGAATTGCAACAACATCCAAGAGTCATTAAAATAACTTAAAATCATAAATCTCATCACATAAATCAAAGCAATGACCAGTAACAAGTAACCAAAGGATGACCATGAAACACTTCCAAATCAACGGAATTAATAAACATAATACAATTCCAAATTCAATTAAATAACATCCTATCACAGTACCATAAAAGTACAAGGTCATAAGTCAAATATCAATGAGATCATACAAGACCACAAAGTACACCAAAGATGTATCAAGGCAATAATCACAAATCAATATAAATCCAAAAATCAATAATCTAAACCAACTCCCACAACCTACTTCCAGAGGACCACAATAAAGTAAAACACATGGGCAACTAGGGGAGAGTGTCATCGCATAGTCCTACATGGGTTGTCCTGTGCTCTTCCCTCCCAACCGAGGCGCCGGTCCCATCTATATGGCTGTCCCGCGGCCTTCCTCCCAATTGAGGCTCTCGGTCCGGGTGACGATGCGGAGTCAATGTGAGACCTCCTTCGCGGGAAGATTCCAGGTCACTTAATCTTGCCAACCACACGGCCTTCTCAAATTCTTCCATTAGCCTACGGAAGCACTAATGAAGACGAGGCATCCATTTTATTAATCTTGTAATGATATTACTACCCAACCCGCCTAAGTTAATTATTAGGTTTTCACTTAATTACAAACTCACTCGTGGGTTATCCTGTGCTCTTCCCCTTAAGTGGGGCGCCGGCCCCCACGAGGAGCCACTCTCCCTAGAGACCCAACCACATAAAACCAAGAAACCAAGGGTTGTACAACATAACAAGAATATTATATCACAACTGAGAAGCATGCGAGGCATTACCCATCTCGCTATAAATACAATTTCCAAGTCTCAACAAATTTCGTACAACCCTTTTAAAAATCATGAAACCAAACACTTGCCACATCAAGGGCCCATAAGAGAGAGAAACATCAATTATCAATCATCTCAAGCCTCTGGAAGCCAAAAGAATGAAAACCCACAAACAAGGGTAAAGTGAAGCAACAAGAGTTTTTCCTCCAATAAATTCCAACACAAGGATAAAATTTCCTCAAATATGAGAGTAAATCAGAAAAAGCCATAACAAGGAAAGATTCATCAAGCCCCATCTACAAATTAACAATGGCGTCACCTCAAATAGGAAAACGCAAAAGAAAATCAACCTTTAATTCACAAAATCACTAAATGAAACCAAAAGCCACCAACTAGGCATTCCATGGGAGACCTCAATTTTCTCCTCACTAGAACCCCCTTATGATGGTACACAAACCACTTTCATAAAAACAACAACATAGCAATGACAACAATAATTTCAAGGCCACCAGATCAATTTCAATTCAAATATAATGAGTGAATATATTAAAATAAGATCAACCACCCCATCCAAACCACATAAACAACTTTGATACAAAATAAATCAGAAATCCAAGAAGATCAACCTCCCACAACTCATCAACAAAAATACAAGTTCCCAATTACATTGCAACACAAATTTAAATGACAAAGGATTCCTTGAATCAAAATTAATCTCCAATGACATTCATACCAATATGGAAATGTCCAAAACAATCTTTCAATAAAAGAGGTAAAAGCATGCAACCCGGCATCCAAAGGACCAAATTAAAGAACACCTTAAATACTCAATCACTCACAACTCCATCAAACATTCGCATAATAAACAACAACCAAAAATTCAAACAAGAACAATATTTATTAACCAATCAATTAACGACCAGAACTAAATAACTTTACAACTTCCCCATACTAAAACAATTCATGATAACCATCACAAGTATTCTAAAAGATTTATCCAACAAGAGCACTTACAAATCATCCATTAAATGAATATAAAGAAAGTTAATTTTCAAAAGATTAAAATTCCATTTCACCAATAAACTATCCAATTCGAAATTACCCTAATCAATCTCTAACTATACCCATACATCTAAATTTCCCCTTTCATCATACTCACTTAACATACTTCCAATATTTAAATTAATTGTGAAAACCATATAAGGCCAATTGTCTATACTTTTAAAATAACAATAATAACAATACTCTAAATGCTCAAATTACATATTAGAAATTACCACCTTAAAATCTATCTAAATAAATTTACACACATAAATTCTTTTTAAAACCACTACATATTTATATATATTAATTCTTTTTGATGAAGGAAAGTAGAAAGAGAATAGATCTTTTCTAAAATTTCAACAAATCTACAAGACTTAATTTTAAGAATAAAAATGAAAAGATAACTTATTTAATTTCATAATAAATTCTACTTCTAGAATATTCATACTACAGCGAGAATTAAATAAACCATGCTATCATATATTCGTAAACTTATCATCTTAAAATTGTAATTTAACAAATTAATAGGAATTATTTTCTATTCCAAAATATTTATTCAGAACAAGAATTAAATAAATCAATGTTGTTTTACTTTTGTAAATGATTTTTCTGCTAACAATATCCTTTCCAAGTTGTAATTTAACAAATCAATAAAATAGATTTCTTTCTATCTTACTAATATTTTCCTTGTAAAAATTTTTGCTTTATTTTTAATTAGAGAAGAAATAGAATCTAAATATCTATTTTCTAGATAACAGATAAATTACAGAAAATATCATTTAAATCAAAACAGATTATATTGATGCATTTGTTTGCTAACCGTTAAATCAACAGAATATCTATTAAACAGATTTAAAATAGTATTTATATATTCCTCTCATCTTCTCAAAGTTGTAATAAGAACATATTTCTTTCTATTTTACTATTATTTTCATTATATCAGATTCTGCTTTATTTTAATCAAAAAAAGAATAGAATCTATATACATATATATATATATATATATTTTATAACAGTTAATTTAACAGAATATATAAATAAATCAGAAAGGAAACAATATATATATTTTATTTCTAAATAACAGTTAGATTTACAGAAATATAGAAAAGAGCAGAATCTACATTTCCTATATAACAGTTAAATTAACAGAAATATAACAGAATATTCATATATATACATTTTAAAAATAACCAATATCGTAACAGGTAAACACAGAGATCAGAATAAATAAATAAATAAATATACATACATACATATATATATATATTTATTTATTTATTTGTTTATTTATTTATAAAAGTAAGTTCGAATTATAAATATAAAACTTATATATAAAAGTAAATTTCTTAATAAAATACAACTTTGTATTTTATAAATTTCAAACCATACATATTTAAATGGGTATTAAAACCCATACGCAGGCGGTACCGCCGCCGCCCGGCTGTGGCAGTCTACGGACTGCCACCGCAGTCCGACGGACTGCCGTGGACAGTCTACGGACTGTCACAGCAGTCCGAAGGACTGCCGTGGTAGCCCGTCGGCTGCCGCACCAACCACGGCCGGCTGGGTGGTGGGTACGGCCGAGGCCGAACCATCACCTAGCCTGCTTTTTTAAAAATAACTTCAACAATTTAAAAACAATGAATTTTGAACTTTTAAATTTTTATTTTATTTTATTTATTTATTAATTTATTTTTTTAAGAAAATTTCCATATAAATTTATTTCGGTGAACTTTGAACCTTAATTAAAATTTATTTTTCTTTTATAATATCTTCACATTTATATATATATATATATGTGCATACATATATATATATATATGGTATAGAATATTTTGAAGACAGAAATAAAATTCAATTACTGTTCAATATCAAAATTTATACACATAATAAATTTGTAATATTTATCTACAAATGAGGATTCTCACAACCTCGAAATTCCCAAATAAGATGTTATTCTTTACTGGTTTATTATTATTCTTAACTTAAAATTACAGTAACCCTTTCAATTCCAGAATCCCAACAAGATTTACTTTAAACGAATAACAATCCCGAAACCCAGTAAGATTTTCTTGAGAAAAACAGTCCAAATTATTTCTAAGGTTTCAAGAATTTTCTACATACATTAAATTACAAAACCAGAAGAAAATTTTATTCGCAACAAGGATTCTTATTTCTTTGATACTAAAGAAAGAGAATAATATAAAAGAAGAAGAAGAACCTGGTGTCCTACGCCTGCAGGAAATTGTAGAAGCTTTATCCTTTTTCTCGATCCAATCATCCGCCAACGAATGTTTCCAGCAACATCTCCAATATCTTCCCCTCAACTCCAATCTTATGCCTCAATGAATTTATAGAATAATGAAAGAGTGCACACCATAACAGAAAATTGACTGCCAAATTTCTCCCAAAAATCTGTTGTGGAGAGAATGCAACCCCCTTCCCTATCCAAAATAAAAACTCCCACAAGAAGCCTCTTCTGTTTCCTCTTCCAGAGAATACCAACAGCCACATCTCAAGAAATAACTCAAAAATAATTATTAATCCTTTATTCTTTTTGTTGCCTTTTCATGTATTTCTATTTCATTTTCTTTTATCAAGCATTTTGATTAAAAATTAAATAAATTTAAATCCTCAAAATTGAACTTTTATTTAAATATATATATATATATATATCGTTATTTTCACAATACATTATTAATTAATTACTTCCACATTAAAATAATTAAAAACAGCCATTTGCAAGATTCTAAATAAGTATCCAAAATAATTATCTTTTCAAGATTATTTGTTCATAACAATTTAAATCAACTTATATAATAATATCACTTTTACTTTTAACGAATCAATTTGATTGATCATTTGTTCTAAATCATTTGATTTAATTTAATTGATTATTACTTTAATTTCTAATCATATTTTAAATAACCTTGCAAATCACTTATGATTTAATTAATTATTTAAACATGATTACTAACATATTATATTTTTCACAAACACAGTGATCAATGAAACACACACCAATACTCATACCCAAGTCCAAGGCAACCAACACGGAGGGGTATTACACTAAACTTTACATTATAATTTCATGTTTGCAGCTATACTTAACCCAAACAATCCTCCTTTGTGGACCTTTTGACGCCATTAGATCTTGTATAAAGTTAGAAGCAACCAAAACATTGCTTTCACCATTGATCACAGTGGTGGAAAATTTATTTTTTTGCTTGGGGGTTTGGTGAGATTGCATGATGCTCCATGAGCCAATATGGTAGGGTGGAGATCAGGCCTTGTTTTCTTGTGTTCATACTACATTCTGCCATGTGCACCAAGTATGCCTAAATTTTATTTACTTCATTCCTCCCATTACAAGTACATAGAAAATTACGTATTATAAAATATAGTTCTTTGATATCTCCTGATTTACATATTTTCTATGAATTAGAGATGATCACTACACTAAAATTCACACTTTATTGTTATTCTTCCAGAGCATACTTCAACGATAATGTGAATTTCGATGATCTTGTATAAAGTCATGTAGGGCCAAAACATTGCTTTTAACATTGATCACAGTGGTGGACAATTTATTTTTTTGCTTGGTGGTTTGGTGAGAGTGCATGTTGCTCCATGACCCAATATGGTAAGGTGGAGATCAAGCCTTCTTTTCTTGTCTTCATACTACAATATGCCACCTGAACAAGTATGGATATATTTTATTTATTTAATCCCTTGCACTATAGGTGCATTGTATATTATGTATTATAAATTATAGCACTCTTTATATCTCTTGATTTACATATTCTCTATTAGATAGAAATGAGCATGACACTAAAATTCACATTTTTTTGTTATTCTTGCAGAGCATACTCCATCCATAATGGGGAATTTGATGAACTAATGTGTTATAAACAGCCTTTCAGAATAATGACAGTGACTACAAAATCAGTAACAATGGTCAAATAGACAATTAGATCCTAATATACTCTATATTGATTGTAATAAGAAATATTCATTTCACCATTGATTAGAGTGGTGGATGATGTATATTCTTGCTTGGGGGTTTGGTGAGAGTCCACGAGGCTCCATGACCCAAAATGGTAGGGTGGAGACTAGGCCTCATTTTGTTGTGTTTCATTTTATATTTCTTATGTACAGATCTCTATGTTTCTAACATAAGATTCAAAAAAAATTCATATGTTTTAGGTTATAGTTGCAACAAAATAAAATAGTTAATGCTATACACTTTTTCTTCTAATTCCATTGGGAATTTTTGATTATTGTTCTCTTGCTTAAACTATATTGTTTCATTTTCGAGAAGGTGTTGTTGAAAAGGTTGTATTGTTTCAATTTGATGTTATGCATTTTTTGTCGATTGTTATTGTCTACCTCGGGCTATATTGTCTCATTTTCAATAAGGTTCTACCCAAAAGGCTTTATTGTTTTAATTTTTGATAGGGTGTTGTTGAGAAAAGACTATATTTTTTGTTAAAAGAAATATTGTTTTGTTTATGGTAGCGCTATGTGTCTATTGTTTTGCATGGGTTTTTTGGCTATGGTTTTGTGGGTTTCTCTATCTGGGTTGATGTTGAAACCAATATTGGTTGATTTATGGCTTCTATTTTGTGGTTATGGTTGGAACAAAATAAAATAGTTAATGTTGTACACTTTATGTTTGGTATAATATTAAATATTTTTTTGAACATTGATTACATTCATACAACAATCTCTATTTTTAAATCTTGCACCCAAAAGGTTTGCATATAATTTTTTGAGAGATATTCTAATCGCATGTAAAGTCAAACTTCCTAACAAAACAAAAAAATGTAGCTCAAAATTAATATCAACAAAAACATATGGATGTTATTATCTTTTTATTGTTTTTGGTTATCCATGATTTGTGGAAATATATATTTATTTCAAAATTGTATCGCATATTGCAAATCAATAATATAATAACCTTTCAAATAATTCTATTATGTGTGACATTAGCATACATACAAATCTGTAGATAGGGGTAATAAAATATAGTAGTAGAAAATAAATGTTCCAACTAAAACTTATAATATATATTATGATTTTCTACATTCACATATCTAGACATCATTTTCTCTCTATGAGATTGCATTCTATCCATTTGTACTTCACTCCACCTATCGGCTCATCGTTGCATGTCACTACACACAACTGCTAGTTTTATAAAAAATAGGTAGTATTTTACTAAACTTGTACAACCTTAACATCTACATTATTTCATTTTATAACTATATTAGATTTGGAATTAAACAGGTTCCATAATGATTAGAAGACTCTAACATAATGCAAGACTATGTGATGTGGAAAGGGTTTGAATAAGGAAAATCCCTAAACAATGCCAAAAAAAATTCTTGTTTTGTGATGTTTACAAGTTAGGTAGATTCTTAAACTTGAGCTATACATTCTAGGAGTTTCTTGGGTGGCTGGTATGAGATGATATGGCAACATAAGGATGGCTACAAAATGTGCTACTTTTTTGGGAAAATATAGGTCCAAATTTAAATTGAAGGTTCCTTATCGTTTGTATTTATTGTTTCTATAGTTATACTATTTTAGTTATTTTTCTATTAGTAGATAGTTTCACTAGTTTATTTTCCTTCAAGAATTTTAACTAGTTAAGTTAATCTGAGTGTATGTATTGAGTGTATGTAATGAAATCTAATCTCAAAGGAGTGAAGATTTTCTTTTGTCAAAGTCAAATTTCATACATTATAGTATTCTAAACATCAATAATGGAATATTTCTAGTAGTGTTAGACCTGAAATCTAGGCATTAGGATATGTTTCTCTTTAGGATGACAAAGTAATAAGCTATTAGTCTATAATGTTAAGGAAATATAAGTTAGATCATCCTCTACATGATGTTGAGTTAGTAGCTAATGTGCATTCCCTATAGAAATAAAGGAAATTTCTCCTAGGAAAACCATTTGAACTCAAGATAAATCATTTGGGTTGGAGTATATGCTCACTTAATCCCATCTTATTTCATAATAAAAAAGTAGTTACTTTTTTTGTATGCGCATCATTTTGAGATTCATTTTATGAAAGGAAAATATTACATAGTGATTGATGTATTTAAAAATCATAAGAGATACTACAACTATTCTTAATACTGGAACAAATTTAAATAGATGCATTAACTCAGTAGAAAAATGAGTCATATTAGGAAGAATTCAATTTCAATTGGAGATTCATCCTAGTTATCATTATTTGAAATAAGTACAATTATAGTTACTCTCCCTTACATTTATTGTTTCAAATTTTATTTAAACTAAGCCTTGTTATTTATAACTAATTAAAAATATAAATAATTATAAAATATGTTTATTTTTTTCAAAAAATCATAACTCTTATATTTTATTTCATTCAAGAAAAAATATTATACAATAAAACCAAACTCTCTCTCTCTCTCTCTCTATATATATATATATATATATACCACCTTAGACCTTATTTGATGGTGATACTACTAACATTTTTGTTTCAACATTTTGTACTTTTTTCTTACAACATATAAATTGCATTCACTTCTAAATCATTCAAATCATATCAAAATACATCTACATTAAATATTTTATTTTTTTCTATTTGTAAAACATTTCAATTTTATTTAAAGGATGGTTGTTGGTAATCAACATAATACATGGTGACATGCCTCTCAATCTTCCAAATGGAAATTACAATTCATTTTGTTTCATTATTTCAAAGATAATTGACATATTATCTATAAGATATGATATTTAAAGTTAATTAAAAATGGTTAATAGAAAATTGTGTCTAAATTTTTTTATCAATATTATAAAACATATTGTGTAATTTATTAGTTGAAATCTTCAAAATATTGACATAAAACTTAGTACACATTATTTAATCAATGTTTAATAATTATAATATCAATATTTATTTTACATATAAATTTAATAAACTCAAAATTTACCTTTCTTTAATATTTTAAAAATAAAACAACTATTTATCATTTAAAAAAAATATAAAGTAGCAGTTCCATGTAGAAACACGCAACGATGAGCCGATAGGCAGAGATATACAAGAGAGGGAGGGGAGTTCCGGGAAATGAGGTTGGAAGGCTTCAAAATTTATTGTGATAGATGGAGAGAAGAGGAACAATGTAGGATGGAAGAACACAGAGAAAATAGTCAATAATACCTAATGTAATGAAACATGCAATGAATAGCATAAATTATTTTATCATAACCAAAAAATGAAAGCCATAAATCAATCACTTGAGATTGGTTTCAATAGTCACTTGGATGCAGAAAGCCACAATACAAGCCGAGCTATACAATAATAATTGACAAAAACTCCATAATCTAGATAATATAATTCTTACATGTATATATTGATATTAAAATTTACATAATATAGTGTAAGGAAGATAACATTAATTAATAGTACATAATGTAAGTAAACATAGGATGAAAAACATGTATTATTTTATTCTTTTGCAACCATAAGAAAAAAATGAAACCCATAAAATAGAGCCTTTTCAATAGCACTTTTTGTAGAATAAAACAATATAGCTTAAGCAACAAAATTGTAATCAACAATACGCAAATGGAGGTAACACAAAGCGTATACAACATAGAGAAATTGAAAAATTGTAGCATGGAGAAGAGAACCCTATGCAAAATAAATGAATGTAGGCTAAGATAGAGAACAATAATTAGTAAATTTTCTGATCTTTTGTGAACAGTATGGCTTTGAAAATTGAAAGGAGATAGGCTTTTGAAGCAGACCCCATTGAAAGCAATGTCCAATGCAGCGTAAGAGAAAGTGAATTAACATTAACTACTTTATTCCATGACAACCATAGCCTAAAACATATCAATTCTATTTGAATCTTATGTCAGAAATATACAGATGTCTACATAAAATATATAAAATAAAACACAATAAAATGAGTTGTGGTTTCCAGCCTTCCATATTGGGGCAGGGAGCCTAATGGACTGTCACCAAACCGCTGAGTAGGAATATATGGTCTTGATGACTCTGATCAAGGCTGGTATGAATTTTGATTATCCCAATCAACATTGAGTATAGTGGTATCTAGTTGCCATATGACCATTGCAACTAATTTTGCAATTACTTCATCAAAATCACCATTATAGCTAGAGTATGGTTTGGGAAAATAACAAAAAAATGTTAAGCTTAGTGTGGTGAACATCTGAATTTGACAGAGAATATGTAAATCAACGTATTTAAAGACCTGTGTAATGTATACTACAAAATATACAATACACATGCAATGTAATGTATGAAATAAGTAAAATTTAAGCATACTTGTGCATGCATTACACTCCAGCAAGCAGAGAAGAAAACAAGGGGTGGTGTGCACCCTAGTGCTTTGATCGATGATAGTAGGAATGTTTTGGCTACTAACAAGTATAAATAAAATCATTAGAAATCACATTATGGTTTGAGTATGATCTGGAAGAATAAGAGAAAAGTGCATATATTAGTGCAGTGGTCATCTCTAATTGATACACAACATGTAAACCAAGAGATGTGAAAGTTGGTTATTTTATAGCATATAATTTTCTATGAAGTTGTAATGTGAGGAATGAAGTTAAAAAAACTTATAAATACCTGATGTATGTTATAGATTGCACAGTCAACATAAGAAAGTAACACCTGATATCCACCCTACCATATTGGGTGATGAAGCATCATGCACTCTCACCAAACCCCCAAGCAAGGAAAAATATATTACCCACCATTGGAATCAATGGTGAAATCAATGTCTAGGCCGCTGCATACTTAATCCAAGCTCTCAATTGAAATAACATAGCGTGCACAAGAGAACCATATGCAAAATAAATGAATGCAAGCTAAGATAGAGAACAATAATCAGTAAATTTCCTTATCTTTTGTTAATAGTATGGCTTTGAAAATTGAAAGGGCACAACCTTTTGAAGAGGACCCCATCGAAAGAAATGTCCAATGGACCCTAAGAGAAAGTGGATAAACATTAACTATTTTATTCCATGACAACCATAGCCTCAAACATATGAATTCTATTTGAATCTTATGTCGGAAATATACAGATATGTACATAAAATATACAAAACAAAACACAAAAAAATGAGTGTAGTGTGGTGAACATCTATATTAGAGATAGACTATGTAAATCAACAGATTTTAAGAGCTCTATAATATATACTACAAAATATACAATACACATGTAATGCAAGTTATAAAGCATGACAACCATAGCCTCAAACATATGAATTCTATTTGAATATTATGTCAAAAATATACAGATATGTACATAAAATATATAAAACAAAACACAACAAAATGAGTGTAGTGTGGTGAACATCTATATTAGAGACAGAATATGTAAATCAACAGATTTTAATAGCTCTATAATATATACTACAAAATATACAATACACATGTAATGAAAGGTATGAAATAAGTAAAATTTAAGCATACTTGTGCATGAGGTACATTGCAACAGGAAGAGAAGAAAATGAGGGGTGGTGTGCAACCTACCACTTTGATCAATGATAGAAGGAATGTTTTGGCTACCAATGAGTATAAATAAAATCATTGGAATCCACATTATGGCTTGAGTATGATATGGAACAATAAGAGAAAAGTGAAAATATTAGTGTAGTGGTCATCTCTAATTGATACACAACATGTAAACTAAGAGATGTGAAAGTTGATTATTTTAAAACATACAATTTTCTATGAAGTTGTAATGTGAGGAATGAAGTAAAAAAAACTTAGGCATACCTAGTGTATGTCGCAGAATGCATTGTCAACATAAGAAAGCAACACTCGATGTCCACCCTACCATATTGGCTCATGGAGTGTTATGCGCTCTCACCAAACCCCCAAGCAAGGTAAAATAAATTTCCCACAATTGGGATCAATGGTGAAAGCAATGTCTAGGCCGCTGTTTACTTAATGCAAGCTCTAAAGGCATCAAAAGGTCCACATATGATGATTGTTTGGGTTGAGTATGGTTGCAAACATGAAAGAATAATTCAAAATTTAGTATACTAAACATATACCATTGGTAGATGATAAATCAATTAGAAAATAAAAAGACTTATAGAATTCATAACAAATTGTATGCAATAAAGGTGGAGTAGAAGAGTGGAAGAAAATAAAAAGTAGGCATAACTTGTGTAGGGAATGAAATGGAAGATTGATAGAGTAAGGGAGGCCTGCTTTGCACCCTTCAACATTATGGCATCAAGTGGCATCAAGTGTTGTGAATTCCCACCAAACCTCTAAGCAGAGTATTTTTTTCTCCATGAACTTAAACTATATGTTAGTACATAGATTTATAATTTAAAATGTTATCAATGAGATATCATTTGAAATAAGGGAATTTAGAAGTTTAGTACAACAAACATGTATCATCACTACAAACTATTTAGAGAAGGAAGTATAAACAACTGTATAATTTGTAAACAATAATATCTAATATATGTGGAAAAAAATACATGTTATAAACAGGATGCAGGTATAACTTTTGCAAAGGGCAAAAAAAAATATGTGGACAATTGAATACAATTATCTTCTGGAACCTAGAAATTTGATTAACTTGAAGTCACTATTCTCTTTTTGAAGAAATATAGAGTTGCAACATTTGTCACAAAGAACTTTGAATGTAATTACAAAAGAACATATGGAAAGAATGAGATACAACCTTACCTTGTATACAAATAAAATACAGTTTCAACTTGAACAACATGGGAGAATTGTGAGAATATTTAGGTATTAACTATTCTAAATATTTGTAGTAATAGATGAAAATGTTGCCAATCTAAATTTGTTAGAATATGAAATTGTTAGAAAGAAATAATTCTAGTGCGATAGCTATAGAGGGAGGATTATTTCAGTAAAGCACAAAAAGACAATGAGACCAAATTGAAATTTAGATGATGGATGTTTGTTGCTGGAAAGAAGGGGAAACAAAAAGCAATAGTTGAATAGAAACTTCTCGTACTGATGTCTATATAACTAAAACTTTTGGAATGTTGGGTAAACTGAATAGAAGTGGGAATGAAGGGTACTATGAAAGAATTGAGACAGAGAGGAAAAGGAGAAGTGGTGTAGGTACCGTGGAAAAAAAAAATCATGATGACCAATGGCAGTGCAGACAATTGTTGGAGACATTCCTCTTCTTTGATTCAAAGTGCATTGTATTTGTTGGAATACAACCTAGAATACCTATCAAAGGAGAACGGCGGATCTATGTGTATTCTTTCTAGTGATTTAACATGACAGAGAGCTGTGAATCTTAGTCCTTTCCTTTCTTTAGTTCCAATATCTATTGTAGCTTTTCCTAGTGTTAAGCCTTGAGATTTATGGATTGTGATAGCCTGGGCCATTGTCAATGGGAGATGTCTTCAACTACCTCATGTGATTGGGATAATGGGGATGAATCTTGAATTCCCTTGATCCCATGCTGGCCCAATGTAGTTCTGGAAGTCAACAACAACATATTCAGGCACTTGAGGCAGTTTAGCACCCCTGGCATATACAATAGCCTTCACTAAACTCAACAATCCATTCACCAGGCCAGCTGCCACCCAAATATTTGTTGTCAACATTACCTGTTGACCAATTGTAAGAAAGAGTTCAAGTTGAATTTTTTCATCATCGCCATAATCAAGTTCATTTTTTTGGGAACATTTTGTAGCACTAATTGCAATTGAAACATTTAATTGTTGTAGCATTTTCCTATTGTGCAAAGCAACCAAGCTATTAGTTGGGAATAAGTGGATAGCCTGATCAAGTACTGGTTTTTCTTAGATGCAAGCATGGATTTTTTTTTATTCATAAGAAGTTTCCAATCAGCCAAGGATGCCTGGTAGTTTCTAATATTCATAAGGAGCATACAAAAATGTTGTGATTTAGATTTCCCATGTTGGAAAAAGATAGTGTCAAGCGTAACAACAATATTGAAAGTGTGCCAAAGTGCCAATGCTATGGACATAGAACGATAGATAGGATTTTCCATAACAGGGGGTAGTTGTGCCAAGTCACCCATGAGTATAATAGAAACACCACCAAATGGCTACAAATCTCTTACAGGGAATGCTTGCCACAATTGGCTATCTATTTTTAGAAGAAACTTGGGACCCAAGAAACTCATTTCATCAATTAGTATGTACTTAATATGTTTGAAGTCTTCTTGAAATATGGTCAATGGTTGTCCTTTCAATGGATTCATATCTTTTATTAGTATGCAAAGAGTAGTATGCACTTTGGAGGCACAAACACTGTAAGTAGCAACACCCATTGGTGCCAAAACAAGCAAAGGGTTCAATTTTTGACTCAACGATCGATTTAGTTCTCTTTGTATCTTGTCAATCAAGAATGATTTACTTGTGTCAGTGGTTCCTTCAATGATCATACAAAGAGGAGGAAATGAGGGTGGGCCAAGGTGGTGTTGTTCAATGATTCTCAAAGCAAGCTCCTGTCTAGGAGATAGTCGATGAGAAAGGCTTGTCATTGTAAAGAAGCAAAGGGTGTGTTCAGTTGTAGGCAATTTACTTGTAGAAATAAACTATTTAGCAATGATATGAAGATTATTTGGAACATGGTGGTTGTCGCACCTATGGTGCAGGTCAAAGTCCTGCTGACCCAAGAGTTGTAGCTAGTCAAAACAAACATTATTTGTGGCACCAAGTCGAGAGAGAAAATCCCATTTGTATTGATCTGTATGTGGCCAAGACTATGCATTATCAATGTCGCTATCACTACCCTCCTCATCAACAAGGGGGTCACTAAGTCTATTCACATGCCAAGCAACATAGCCATCAACATGAAGTAGCCTTGAATTTTGTGTTATGCTTTCTCTTGTAATCCCTATGTCAACCTCCACATTTTGAAAAGGTTTGTATAGCAATAATTCTAACCAAAAAAATGTTTCATAGGCATCACTTTTTTTCGAGGGGATAGTCTTGAAAAGCGGGTAAACAATGATGATTTTAGGTTGTGGGTGAGCACACTAGGCTAGACCTTTGCAATTTTTGCGATATGTATAGAGTTGTACAGAATGAATAAGGGATATTGCCTCTATTTCAGGTGGTCTTTGCATGTAGGAATGAATATAAGAACTCTCAAGCTCATCACCATTTTCAACTATTTTCAACCAATGGAATGTCTTCCTGCTAACATTCAAAGACAAGAAATGATGACTTGAGATGACAAGGGTCAACTTTTGTAGCATATGGCATGTTTCTTTTGCACCAATGTCATGATCAACAACTAAATTCATCATGAATTTTTGGTATGCAAGCAACGCTTTATCCCCTAATGAATTTGTATTTGCAAGACTTTGCAAGATATCAATGTAGCTTTCATATTTTTTCTCAGACTTTGATGCATATTTGGAAATGTAGTTTAGGAAAAAATTTCTAGACAATACTTGCTAGCAATCAACATTTGCTCACCAGATTTCAAGCATATCAGGGTTGTAGATATTAACATGCTCATAATTTATTGTTGGTTTGTATGATTTGTTTAACTCACTATCAATTGTCAATGTTGAAGATGGTTGTGTATTCCATGGAGCTTTGTAGCGACATTGTAATTGTTGGCCTTTTTTCCTTAGGAAAGTGTATTGAGTGCACTTGGTATGCCTTTGAACCATGTTTAACAACTGTTCATAGTCCACCATTGGATCCATAAAAGAAATTTGTGTAGTATTAAGTAGGCATGGGTCATCCAAGGCTGAGTGTTGGATCCTTGATATTAGCTGCTCTAGGGCATGAGGGTTCCATGCTGAAACATAGCGATCAAATAATTTTTTTGCTTGTTGAAGCTCATGTGGGTTGGACCAATCAAGCATGTCCATATTTGGGGCATTTGGAATCCACAAGAACCATGTACATGTGCCGACCCATGATGTTGCCACTCATACCTATACCAATAGTCCTTTATGTGGAAAAGTCTCTCAATAACATCTTCGTAGAAAATAGTGAATCACAGGTGCATGTACAAGGCTGTTATGTGCGGGTTTTGCATAATGTTTTGTGTGAAGTTTCTTCAGGAGTATGGCACATCAAATTGGGTATGAGGTTCAATCATCGTATGTAGATTAGGCCATTTTGTATCTACAAAGCTCAAAGTGAAGAAAATAGTCGGTCTACCAAGCTGGTGGATCATTGCTACAAGCTTGTGTTGGCTCTTGGCCCAATATGAGTGGGTTCCTCACAAGGATGCACCAAAGTGAACAAGGTGGTTTTCTATTTGGGTGTCTGGTACATCCCGAAGCAACTGCTACAAAGCAAGAACCGACTTTGGGATTCTTTCCTCCAAGTTTTTTTTCATAAAAACTTATGTTGATTGTTGGCTTTGATGTCTCATTCTTAAATTATAAATATAATATTCAAATATGACATGCCCCCAAAATCTATTATTACAGTATCTCATCAAGTACAAGGCATATTCATGTAAGTGATCTTGTATTGTTCTCGATTATAGTGGCATTACCATGCCAATGGGGAACAATGTTGGAAAAGCCATACTTAATAACCCTTTTGTATTACATTCATTGATAGGGCTAGAATCTATTTCAGGCCAAGGCAAGGTATTTTGAGTAGTGTCTTTAATTTGTAAAGAATCTCTAATTGCCTGAAATTATCGAGGAGGGTTGGGCATCAATAGAATAAATGATGACAAGTCTTGAAGGTTAGCTTCCTCATCAACAACACTTTCTACAATTGCCATTGGTTCATTTGGGTCATTCCTCTGTACTTCCATTATGTGCAAGAGATCAAAGATGTCAATACTTTTAGGAGGCAACAAGTTTAAAGCATCACAATCTATTACAACATCACTATAGTATAGGTCATTCTCAATTTTATAAATTAATGCAGCCATGACATTATGTTTGTCAACATAGCAATCATAGTTTGTCCCTTGCATACCAATTCTTTGCACAATGACAACTTCAAGATCATGTAGTCATCACGACAACAAATTTGCAATGTTGGCGATGTCTTGTGGGAAGCATATAGTATAGCCACTATATTTTTATTAGCCTCCTTTAGCATGGGTTACTTGTAAAACATGAGCAACTCTGGCTATAAGAATTTCTTCAACTTGAGTAAGATTTGCAAGGATGGCTAGTTGTGGCCTTGGATCCATTTTGTTTGCTAGGATATATCTATGGACACCCTTTTAAGAAGCACAACACAAATAGACAACATCAGTGCTAGATGTTCAGACTCTCATGCCAGCATATGTCTGATTGCAAGTAGAACAAATTTTCAAGTCCGACAAAGCATAATTGCACCGATGGAAGGATTGCATTGCTATGCGGAAGGGTTCACCAAACATGTTGCCTAACGGTGGGGTTGTTGAAGATGTGGTTGGAAATGCATGCCCAAAAAGGGGCTGCGATAGTGTGTAGTCAGGTATTGTGGGAGCAGTTTCATAACGATGAGTGTGGTTCAAATGTTACTAGTGACCTTGCTTGCAATGGTGGTGTGCCTAGCTAGGCATGGGCCAGAAAGCTAGCTAGGTCTAATGCGCTTCTCTTTTGCAAGTACTTGGCTCACCTATCTACAAAAATCTGGTCTTTGTGGTGTGCATAATAAAGCTGGTTTCTTTCACGTTTTTCAGCCTTTCTACGATCTACACTTGATGTGCCATTGAAACCTGAAGAAGGTTGTGATTCCTACAACAATAATATTAACAACACAATAAAATGGTTGAAAACACCGAGTTAAAGGGAAATGGCATAATTATAACGGTCAACCTAATTGGATATGCAACAAAGTAGCCAAAGGCACAGTAGGACCAATATGTATACATAATTGTATGTATTCATATGCATTATATTTAAAAATGCTTTCAAACTCCGAATAAAAAAACAAGAATGCAAGCAGTCAATATCATTGAGCCAATGGCTAACCCAAAAGGAAATGCATTGATTGCATTACTAAATTTGCATATGGACAGGAATTAATGGCAACACCATGCATTGAAAAGACTTCTTTTCAGGAGAGCGTTATTAGTGTTAAACCATGTCGCATATACTAGTAATTTGTGAAGTATAATATGATACATAGTTTAATACTTAAATACTCTTCTAAAAAAGAAGTCTCATCAATGGTATTAGGTGAAGTATCTCCACAAATTTTTGCCATGCAATCAAACACGAAATGAATGTTGCTCATTATTGCAAATATACCACCTTCCATTCTAATGGTTACTAAAACAAGGAATAATAACCAAGGCATGAGTATTGACATTATGCATTACATGGGCATATACAATTCTTTTGCTTGCAGACAATAAGTGAGGGAGAATATATATAAAAAAAAAATTGCATGTAGACAATTTTTTTTTGCTATAATCACTTATTGACAGTAACCAAGATAAACATATATCAAAACATGTCTATAAATGTATATATGCATATGCAATATGTGTTCAATGCAGAGTGCCATGAATGAAAAGTATGATGCACTATTTAAGGAAGACTATAGTGCTACTGCAACCTATCATTCTGCATCATCCCTTCCTTCATGACGCATTGCATCCAAAATAAGTTCATATTTTTCATTGGACATGCATATATAAATATAAATATACATATACATATAGTAGAACGAAGGCAACAATTTCCAAGAATTTACAGGTTTTGCTACTTGGAAATATAAGAGCATGTCTATGACAACTAAGAAAGTAACAATGCAATTAATTAACAACAAGGCAATGGAAAATGAAACAGACCAATGAAATACTCACTCTCCAGTGTACAGTTATTACTAAGACATCACAATCAACAATATACATCGGATGCATACCTAGAAATTTGCTAGTTGTAAAATATAAAGCATTGTAGAGGAGTAAAAAAAATTGGAAATTACAAACCTATACATTCACAAATACTTTCTGCAATAGTGACCCATCAACAACAACCCAAGCATGTGCACACGTAAATGCATTTACAAATGTACCTATACATATGAAATGTTTCAATGGAGATTGAAATGAATGGAAAGTGCAATGTACACTTTACAGAAGAGTGCAATGTCATTACTTCCATGGTTGTGCATCACACCTTCATTCGTTCCAATGACCATCCATTAAAGCTTCACGTTTTGCATTGGAAATTCATATATACATACACATATACATATAGAAATATTACAATGAACACAAAACATGCTTTCAAACACCAAACCAAAAGAAAAGAAGATGTATTGTCCATCCTACCATCTTGGGAACACAATCTTATCAATGAAAATTTATATATACAAACAGATATACATATGGAATGAAAAAAAACAAAACAAGTCCTGCTCTCCACCCTACCATATTGGGTCATGATGCCCCATGGGCTCTCACCAAACCCCAGAGCAACAATATAGATTGTCTATCACTTTCATCAATGGTTGAAGCAATCCTTTTGATCACACATACCAGAAATCCTATGATTGCAACAATTTCATTTGAGATCCTTTAAGAAATAATGAATAACGAATAGAAAATTTGAAATGGAAAACAACAAAAGAAGGCCTGCTCTCCACCCTACCATATTGGCTCATGAAGCTCCATGGGCTCTCACCAAACCCCTGAGCAAGAACATAGATTGTCCATCAGTTCTATCTATGGTGGAAGCAATCTGTGTCATCACACAAGAAACAACTCCTTTTGTGAGCCTCTAACAAATAAGAACCTAAAAGGTATGCTTAGCAACTATGCCAACAAATACAATCCAACATCATTGATTGGATGCATATAGAGGGACTTGTTGTTTGGAAATATACATACTAAAGAAGTACATGTAGAAATGTACGTACATGGCATTACTTGTAGAAAATATAGATATATAGTTGAATGAGAACTTATAGATACAAAAAAAAAATGTTACATCTGTTGGAAAGGGCAGATGGACTTCAACCTTCAAAGAAGCTCACAATCTTGGCTCATAGATGTTCAAGGGGCCAAAGGCAGAGAAGAACTTTGAAAAATGCCTTATTGAAATTTGCAAAAACTTCCACTATCTTTGCTCACGGTTTTGAACAACATATATTGTTACAACAATTACCACTACATGAACACCATACAACAAAAAATGTTGATGCGAAGAGGATGAGCTTCTATGAAGATGCAAGTCCAACCATCTGCTGTGAAGTTTTTTCTGAAATTGGCGTCAACAAATTTTCCATTTTTTACATGGGGCAATGACTCCAAGAGGTATAGAAAAGTGTTGGAAATGACACTAATAGTCATAGTGATGCACAATGTATGTGCCATATGTATAGATATCTATCTATGCAAAGGAAGGACAAACATGTGCAGAAGAGGAGAGCTCTTTTGAATATTATTTCACTTGTGGTTCGTAGGTTGGTGTAGGCTATAATCCTTGATCTCTGTTAACACATGGTTGATTGTTCCAAATTTTGATAGTTTGCTATTCAGAGAATACTACATTTTTTTTTAAAGAAAAAATATTGTTTAATCTATGGTTAACGTCTTATGCCTATCATTTTGCAAGGATATGTTACTGTGCTTGTGTATATTTAATGGTTTTGTCTTCCTGGCTTTGTGCTTAAACAAATATTGTCTGATTTATGGAATCTATTCTATGGATATGCCTACAATGTAGCAAAATAGTTAATGTTATACAAGTTACAAAATAGTCAATCTTATATGCTTTCTGTTAGCTTCCATTGTGCATTGTTGATTATAGTTTTGTTGATTAAGCGATATTGTTTCATTTTGGAGAAGGTGTTATTTGGTAGGTTGTATTCTTTCAATTTTCGATTAGGTTGTGCTGAGAAAGAAGTTTTTTTTTTATGGGTTTGTTACTGTCAATTTTTGATGGGTTTCTCTTTAATGTTTGCATTTTTGTGGGTATGTTTGCAACATAATAAAATATATATATCTATATACATATATACATATATGTATATATATACATATATTCATATATGTATATATATATACATATATACATACATATATATATACATACATACATATATATACATATATATACACATAAATACACACACACACACACACACACACACACATATATATATATATACATTATTTGAATTTCCATCAAGACATTGTATGCAAAAGGTTGTACTGTTTGTTATAAAAAATATTATTTCATTAATTCTTAGCATCTTCTGGTTGTTCTAATTTTTAGGTGTTGTAGAGAAAAGCCTATATTGTGTGTGAAAATGACTATTATTTGGTTTAAGGTTCACACTTTGTGTGTATGGTTCTACATGTGTTTGATAGCTGTCATTTTTCTTGTGGTCCATGACTTTCTCATTAGGGGTGGTCTTGCAACTAAAAATATTCTACTTTATGAAAATACTGGCTTGTGAACAAAAGCTTATCCAAAATTGATTCTGAACCTAAACCCATCACAAATAGAAACAATATAACCCTCAGAAGAGCACCGTATTGAAAATTAACAATGACAAACACATCAGAAAATATACTCATTTCTGAATGAAATCTTTTAGCAAATTGAAAAATAATATAATCTAGCAAGAAGATTCACAGAAATTTCACAACCGATGAACGCACTTGCACCTTCACACAAGCTTTCCCTCTTCACTCACAACCACCTTGAAGAATAACATAAACCCAGACAATGACACCTAACAATGGATTTTTTGAAAATTACAAAGTCCTGCATCCAGCATATAATATCTTCACAGAGTATTATGTACATATATATGTGTATCATGTATTTTTGTATGTAAGTATCTATGTCGGGGTATCGATGTAATACTTTCCAAGTATTTTTTGCTACTACTTTGCAATCTCTAATGATAGTGCCAAGTTGGATATGGATGTCATATCATACTTGGCTATAATGTTTGTTATGTATGCCATGGAGCTCAATCCAGAGACCACCATTGAACAATCCTTCATTAAGAATACCCTAAATTTCTCTAGTAGTTTGGTGAATTTTAAATGAAAAGTATTATTGTAACCATTGCCAATGTATGCAACACATACAGGAAACCTATGTGACATTGTTTCATTTATATTAGTGAGCATCGTGTGGCACACTAATCTGGGTAGCAGGTGGCAGATGCGTTATAACTCTGGCCAACATATTTTTTCAACCTCCCATACATACATTGGATAATTTTTAACAAGGAATTGTTTGGTGTCATTCTATTGCTATACCTGATATGAGAGCCATGAGGGATGGGGGTAAGCTTCTGTGAGGATGCAAGCTAGATTAAGCTCTGTGAAAATTTTGTGAAGGTTCTTGTAGGTTATTTTGTGTTTTTTGAATGGACAAATGGATGCAAATGAAAAATAAAAGTGTCACCTCTGATAATATTTTTCCCATTTTTCTTAAGGAAACTTAGCAGGAAGAAATGTGTTTGAAGAAAGTGGGAAGAGCTTCATGTCGAAGGAACCCTTCATGATTCTGCTTGATTTGTGGTTCACGTGTTATACCACACTAAATTGCTTTATTTTCCACAAGTTACTGTTGATTGATTCAAATATCTTTCCTCATCTATCATTTAGGTTTTGTCTGCATCCCTTTGCATGGATTTGATACTATGGTTTTTGTTGGGTTTCATATATCTGTACATATATAAATGTGTATATATATATATGCACATATACATATATCTGTATATACATATATATGTATATATATATACATACATATATATGTATATATATGTTCATACATGTATATCTATATATATATGTACATACACACACACACACACACACACACACACACATATATATGCAACTGTCATCACTACATGGATATCATAAATGAGTGAGAAGGGCATACTACTGTGAAGGTGCAGGTGCATTAATCACAATTGGAATTCCTGTGAAGTTGGTTGGAGGGAATCTTGTGTTTTTTGCATGTAGCGGTGGTCACAAAAGGTGTGGGATGTGACAATTCTTGTATATAAATGTATATCTGTCTATATATATCTATGTACATGCTTACCAATATTACTTATTTTGTGGTTTACAGTCTGTTCCAGGGTATATTGCTTCATTTACAAGAAGGTACTATTCATCACTTGAAGTCTCAATACGTTGTTCTTCACAAAATACTATATAGTTTCTAAGTACACAATATTACCTCATTTTTGGCTCGCCATTTGTATCTATCATTTTCCATGTATTTGAGGCTATCAATTTTCATGTGTTTATGTTTATGGGCTCTGTGTTTTGGCTATGTTTGCAGGCTTGGGGGAAGAATGCATACTATAAACAACCAGCAAGCAAAGGTCTATTTGAACCAAGTTAGAAAATTTGCATGCTAGTAATACCATTTTCCACATTGTTTCATTTTTGGTATGCGGTTTTTGGAGCCCTATATTGTGTAATCTGCAATAAAGAACTGTCAATTACTTCAAATTTTGATAAGCTGAACAAACAAGTATATTTTTTTGGTGGGCTTGTCATTGTTAACTTTCGGCAAGATGTTGTTGACTAAGCTACATTGTATGAATTTTTTGATAAGGTTTTGTCGACACATAAGTAAATTTCAACTCTAGTTTATTTATGTGACTCTTTGTGGGTTTTTTGTATATGGCTTGAACTATTTTCTGGTTATGTTTCGAATCCAATATAATTGTCCATGTTATGCAATGTTTTTTGGTTGCTCTTCTGTATCTTGGGGTATATTGTCTCATCCTCAGAAAAGGTGTTGTTGACAAGTCTTCCAATTCTCCCTAAGGTGCTATATTTGTTGGCTTTTGTTTTGTGGTTATGGCTGCAATGGCATAAAATAGTTAATCCTATACACTTTGTGTTAGATTCCATTGGGCATTCTTGATTATTTTTCTCTTGCTTTAGCTACATGGTTTAATTCTCGAGAAGCTCCTGTTGAAAAGTCTCTATTCTCTCAATCTTCAATGATGTTTCGTTGAGAGAACAATATATTTTTGAATGGCTTTGTGACCGTCAAATTTCAGTGGATTTTTCTTTAAGGTTTGTGTGTTTTGTGGCTGTGGATTTCCACCAGTTTGTAATGGAAACAGTATTCGTCAAATACCATGTTTGTTTTCTATCTGTGGTGCATCTATATTGTTTACTAAAACAATACAACCTACCCAAATTATTCAAAACCCTCTATTATTAGTAAACAAATAGAAAAATAAAATGGTCTCAACAAAACCTTCTCAAAATTAGAATAGCCAGAAAATTCCAAGAATTAATAAAATAACATTGTTTATAACAAACAATACAGCTTTTTGCATACAATGTCTTGAGGGAAATTAAAATTATGTATATATATATGTGTGTGTGTCTAACAACTAACATGCAAGATGGGTGGATATCCCCTATTTGTGTGAACTTTGGTTAGAATTT
>VDFB02113759.1:0-12787 GCA_007258455.2 Sequoia sempervirens
GAGATGCAATTGACTTTCCGAGCCGCATTCGTAGAACAGAATGACACATATGACAAACTGTGCCGCATTTGTCTGGTAATACCGCGCCGCATTTTCCTGTGAATTTTTCTGACAGTTTTGAGATTTTAATTGCCGAATTTTGAATTTTTCTGTTCACTAGTTTTCTGTCTTTTTTTTTTCTGTGTTTTATTCCTGCATGTTAACCAGATTAGAGCTTTTGTGTTACTAATAATTTCTTGTAGCGTGTGGCGATCCTTTTTCGTGTGTCCAAGACCATCACATACAAGACTACTAACTCAATGTTTGCAGATTCGAATGTCAAAGAAGGAGATAACAAATAGTGTGCTTGTTTATTTCTAGATTAGCAAACTTTGAATTTGGTGCTTTAAAAAAGAATCGTGCCCGGCGCTTGAGGTGTTGTGGAGTGGTAGGTGAGTATGCCTCACCTGCGAAAACCCTTGTGATCGTAAAACCGCATCCATTCCCTTTTGTTAATTTTACTCCTTCAATGGCTCGTATATCGAGAGTATCCTCTCTGCGATTCGCGGTGATCCTTCGGGTGGCAGGTTCGCTACTCACTCTAGAACTTGGGCCTCGTTTCCGTGGGAAAAAATATCACCCCAGATACCCACCGCAGCACCTCGACATCGGTGGACTCTGTTCTGGGCAGATAGAAAAGTGGGTTCTGGGAAAGCCCAAGAATCATGAGCTGGTTCACGAGATGGATCCGTGTACTCTCGCTGCATGGATCACGCCCCACGAACGGAATGCCCAAATTAAACACCTCTTGTCTTAGTGTCCAACCGTTCTATTGGCCGTTGCTTGATATAGTGCAGGGTACAGTATCATGCCCGAAGATTACTCACTACCGATCCCCCTGAGTAGAGATAGCAATTCTTGGGATGTCACTACCCAATGAATCCGAATTTGGTGTGCTCGAATGACGTTAATGAGCCGTGGAGGGGAGCCAATGCCACCAAATTCTAAGCTATCCGCTCTCGAGAAGGAAAGGTGTTCATCACCAATCCGAGGTATAACTAATGGGCTATATCAAGTATACAAACCCAAGGCCTAGTGGCCTTTCTAGGATTGTGCTTATCTCATGTGTGTTTGGTTATCCCTTAAAATGCTGTGTTTGTCAAGTGCATTATGGTTTTGTCATAGTTCAAACAAAATAGTCATCAAACAGATCAAAAACTTCCATCAACATACCAGAAAAATCACTTTGAAACAAAACTGTCATATCTGTCGAACCGCAACTAAGATTCTGCAACGTAACTGCTCTGATAAACTGCATCTGAAACTTAGAACAACGCATCTGTATGCGTCGCGATGCATCTGTAAACCCGAAGACTGCATCTATTAAACCAAGTCGCATCTGACAGTCAAAAAGCCGCAAGTGAGAAACTGAACCGCAATTGCTAAACCGCGACGCAATTGCCAAACTGAGATGCATCTGCCTGTCAAAATTTTTAAACTCCATAGTTGAAACCAGAGACCTCCAAACTGTCAACCATCTGTCAAACTCTGTCATCAGAAAGATTCTGCCAGAAACCCAATTTGAAATTGCTCAAAGTTTTGTCTCTTAGCTTGCATTGATCACCTTAGGTTTCATACCTCACACCATTTAGTATCACACATTCAACATTACGTTGTCCCTAGGCTCATCTCTTGCATATTTAGGAATAGGCAAATCTTAGGCACCCCTTGGAAAAATCATTGTTTTCGAAATTAGACCCTTTTGGACCAAGCTATCAAACATCCTTTTAGTCATTGTCCTCTCTTGTGAGATTTCTTCCAACTCAAAAGTCTAGTTAGGAAGACTCATTAGTCATCTTGTCAACTTGTCATTAACAACAAAGTCCTCTAGCAGTCCAAATCAAAAACAAAGGTCAAGCTTAGAAGTGCTTAGATAGCCTCATCTTACATTGCATCCACATTGAATACCTTATTCACAAAAATCCAAAAATAGTGGTCATTTTAGTCATCAATTTGAACCTTAGATTTCACCTAGTGTCATACTTGCATTTAGTGAACATTCCCTTTGAGCAATCTCATTTATGGTCGAAACCAGACTTCAAAAGCATAAGAGACAAATGGAAAACATTGAACGAGATCCCAACAATCCTCCACATGACTCAAACTGGACCACAAACGATCCCTTTACCAATCTAGACAATCAACCTCTAGTGACAACACAATCCTTACCTAACAACTCATTTGAATGCTACATGCAAAGAGATGAAAATGGTCAACTACTTCAAGAACACATAGAAGCATTGACACAAGACCCAGAGGCCTATCAGTTGGCTGAAACAATAGCGCATCACGACAGAGACAGATTCGTAGCTATGCTCTTGAGTGAAGGAGCTAAGTTACCACCAGGATTTGACATTAACACATTACATGACCCTAATTCCAACAATGTTCATAACATCTCACACAGTGGTCAAATCCTAAATACTACAAGCAACATCCCTTTTGACACCACAACACTGCATACCACATCCAACATCCCAAACATCTCCAATACAATAAACACTACATCTATTAGGGGATCACAATCATCCACAACATCCACAACACTACCCCAATTAAATACAACCACTCTTGGCTCCTTGACATCATCGGAAAATTATTCCAATCCTCCTGTTATCGCAACAGCAAATACCATGGGGGCATCATCAAGTCATCACAACTCCCCCTTGACAACTACATCTACTACCATGAACACAACTTCAACAAAATCGTTCAGTAGTAATTCACAACATCCTTTGGGAGGAGCCACAGGACATATCTTTATACAAGGACAACAACAAAATGTTAACACGACAACACAGTCAAACGTCATTACCTCCCAAGGTACAAATACCAATGTTCCCCTTGTGCAAACTCAGCAATTCACACAAAGTGGCCAAATAACTCAACCCATGACATCGTCGATACATCCTAACATTCATGGTCACAACATCCCCCAAATAATGACACGCATAGCTGGGGGACACATTCCAACATACTCATCCAACGTTCACACTCATCAACATGCACCTAATCACAACTTTCAATACCAACAACACACGTCATATGTACCACAACAACCCGTACCACCACAATACACCTATACTCACGCTGGAACACATGGTGTACCAGGCAATCCAATGTATGGAAATATAAATGACCCTACCATAGATGAACTCAAAACAACAGTGTGGGATATGGCGAAGCAAATGCAAAACATGCTCATCACATGCGGGAAATCCGAAATATCATATGATCTAGATGTATACCCATTCGACACAAACTTACGTATGCCCGCATTTCCGCCAGGATATGTGTCACCCAACTTCACTAAATATAAAGGCAAGACAAATCCCATTAAACATCTTCGCGAATTCAAGTAGAACTAACTTCTATATGATATCACATAATTTAACCCACATACTTTGATGAGTATCCTTTTTTCCAGCTTTCCATAGTCGGCCCTTGAATGGTTTTCTGCAATGCAAGCATATCCGCATACGGGATGAGCCCAAAAGAAGGTCTTACAAAAATTAAAGCATACAACATTGACATGGACACCTCTATCACTAGCTTTATGCACTTCAATAATAAGAAGAGTCAAGAGAAGATTTATCCCATTCTTCAAAAAATGGAGTAGCTTTTCCCCACTAGTCGATGCCTCACATTGATGGATTCCCGAAGAGAAAGGTTGACATGTTTGTCCAACACTTCTGTGGCTCCCCTCAAATTCGTGATTGCAAATATACATTGTTGCACAACCTTCATGCACTAGTGAAAAGGGGTCCAAATTAAGCAGCCCTATCGCAGCGGGAGAATCGAGGTATGGTTCCAAAACACAAACACCAACCTCCACCTACCGAAGGCAAAACAACATCGGGTCAAGAATAAATATGCCATGTACCGATGGTGTTGTTGACGCCAAGACTGCAAGTCCCGTATTGGCTCTGAAAGGGGTGCAACAACAAAATAGACCAACAACGACATTGACACCTCCCCCCAATACTCCTTCAAACAGTTAAAATGATCAAAACCGTCAAGGACAATATCGTCAACTAAGACAATTCCCTAGGGGTCGCACATACACAAATTTAGGTGAACCCATTGCAGATGTCCTCAAGAAATGCATCCAACATGGGGTCATCACACTTCCGAAAATAAAACCTTATGACCCAGGACAATTCAAACTAGCATGGTGGGATGACAACGCAATTTGCGAATACCATCGAGTCAAAGGACATACAACCTCCAACTGTTGACAACTGGAAAACGTAATCCAAGACCTCATTGAAAATCGCACCATCGAAGTAGGTGGATCGCAATTCAATTCCAACTCAGATCATACTATCCACAAGAATCCACTACAGGATCATGGTCCCCATAATGCTTCCACTTCAGGTCCACAAAACCAGGCTAACTTCACCCGAGCCAAGTACGATTACTCTGGTGGACCCATAATAAATAATGTTAGAACGGACAAGGAATACATCAACACCATTATGATCAAGAGAGTACCACAGTGCAATGCTACTACACGAAGTGGCAAGGTCACTATAGCTGGTCCACCTTCCCCTAGACAAGCCAAGATCACTGTAGTAGGTCCATCTACTAAGCAATCACAACCAGCTTCATCTGCTAAACAACCAAAACTTGTCTCAACCCCACAACAGTGGAAACCCAAAAGTCAGTTCAATCTCATTGACCAACTAGGAAAGACTCCTGCGCAAATATCTATCCTTGAGCTGCTTCGTATTTCTCCCGCACACAAAGAAATCCTGGATAAAACTCTCTTAGAGTCGTCGGTCCCGAAGGACATTGATGTCAATCAGTTTGAAACTATGGTGGGATATCTCACCACGCCGCACCATGTCACCTTCTCAGATCAGGATTACTCATCATCTAAAACCAACCACAATGATGCGTTACACATAGAAGTTTTTGTCCACAAGCACAAGGTTAGACGGGTTTTAATAGATGGTGGAGTAGGATTGAATATATGCTCCCTTAAACTGGTTAAGGCTCTTGGATTCTCTGATGCATGCGTAGACCCAACAAAAAGCATAGTGATCAAAGCATATGACGACGAGGAACGCTCTTAGTGAGGTGTTATCTCTCTCCCTATCAGAGTGGGACCACTCATTGTCGACACAACTTGCCAAGTCCTGGATTTGGAACTACCATACAACATCTTACTTGGCTGCCCATGGATCCACGCCTTAAAAGCCGTTCCGTCAACATACCACCAATGCCTCAAGTTTCCTTTTGATGGTACCGAAGTCACCATATATGGAGACCCTGACCCTTTCCAATATTGTACCAATTTAAGGGGTCTCTCCGAAAACCAAGTACCTATTAACCGGGAAGCACCTGGCTCCTCGTCCAAATACATCGACCCTTCCATGCTTGGGTCATCTTCCACATCCACTCCATCCACGTCTTCTGACATATCACAACCCTCTACCAACCCTAAGCCCAAATCAACTGATAAAATCCAGGACCTCGGCTACGGAGAGTTCAAACTAAATACAGCATATAACATAACTACAATACCTACTCCTCCAAAGATATATGGTCGACCATGTTTCAGAATGGAACCGCAAGAAACATTCAAAGTTCCACCGAATACAGTTTTCATCAAGTGGGGAGACATGAGTGATGAAGATCTTACCGACATCACAGGATGGATCTACAAGGATATAGTCTCACTACCTCCACTACCAGTCCAGAAATATGGCAAGGGTTACAATATCATGAAGGCTAAAGGCTACGATGGTACTAGTGGCCTTGGAAAAAATAAAACTGGTCGAAGAGAACCCATAGAAACTTTCCAAACTCTGAAGTATCTTGGATTAGGGTTTGGATCACTCGACGATGACGATCGACGTACCCATGAAATTTCTAATGAGCGAATACATGCTTCTGAAAGTGTTGAGACTACTAGGGAATACCTAACTGAAACAGACTCTCACGAGTGGGAATTTGGCTCCGAACGATCCCTAAGTGACTGTTGTCTTGATGACTTGTTTGTCGAACCAGGAGAATTGACCTCTGAACAACAATTTTGGCAAACATTCAAAATTGAGCAGGCACCAAACAGTCAAAACCCCACTACCACGTCTCATGACATGCAACAGCCATCATCCGAACCCCCTCAGTCTAATCTATCTGAAGTATCCGATGACATTGATAACCAGGGCTCTCAAACCTTCACCCCTTATTATGACAATGAATATGACACTAGTGAAGGAGAATACTGGATAGAGTCCGATGTCGAGTTGGATGATGATAACCTCATCTACAACATCAACACATCCATCTGTATGCTATCGGCATCCTCACCCGAATTCAATAGCCTTGACGATGGCATTTCCTTAGCCTATCCTGAACTAGTCAATTGGGACCAACAAGGATCGCCAATTCTAGACACATTCCAAAATGATGAAGCCATCGCTGAATTCATGGGATTACATGAGGGCATACCCAGTGGGGACCACAAATCAGGATTTACTATTGATCTAGACTGCACGGCATACTTTGGTGAGACGGTTCAGTCCTCTAGTCACAAAAGTAAAAATAAAGTAAAAAATGAAACGTCTCTAGGTGAAAACCGAAAGGCACCTCTTGACGGTAAAATAGTAAAAACAAAGGATGTATCTGTGGGTGAAAACCTCTCAGAGGCGCCCAAAGATGGAGGATTGGACTTCCTCCCTGTACAATAGGAGAGATCAGCCATGCTTGTTGAGGACACCATAGAGGATAACATTTCGACTCCAAAAGACCCCAAGGTGGTCCTATTTGCAGCATCATTGACAGATGAAGAGAAACCGGAATTTCACAAATTCTTTGCAAAACGGAAAATAAATTTTGCATGGTCCTATGCTGACATGCCAGGATTGGACCCCAAACTGGTTCTACATCATCTGCCACTAGTACCCAATGCTAAACCAGTCAAGCAGAAGTTGTGAAAAATGCACCCACAAGTTGCTCTATTGGTTAAGGCCGAGTTAAAGAAATTACTGGATGCCGGATTCATAAGGTCTATAGATTATGCTGAATGGATTTCCAACCTAGTACCGGTGACAAAGCCAAATGGACTAATTCGGGTATGAACAGATTTCCGAGACCTAAACAAAGCATGTCCAAAGGATGACTTTCCTTTGCCCAACATTGACATCATAGTCGATCTAACTGCAGGACACGAGATGCTATCCCTCATGGATGGTTTCTCTGGTTATAATCAAATTAAGCATTGCTCACGAGGGACCAACACAAAATAGCATTTACTCCCATGGGGTACAGCATGTTTGTTGGAGCGTCATGCCTTAGGTCTCAAAATCACGGGTGCCATACGGGGGAGCTATGACTACGATCTTCCATGAGATGATGCACAATATAATGGAAGACTATGTAGATGACTTATTGGCCAAATCAACAACAAGGAAAGATCATTTGAAGGTACTTGACAAAATTTTCAAGAGACTAGAAGAGTACAAGGTTCGATTGAACCCTAAGAAATGTGCTTTTGGGGTCACGTCAGGTAAGCTATTGGGGTACATAGTTTCCCGAAGAGGCATAGAGGTTGATCCGGAAAAGGTTAAAGCAATCATAGACATGCCTCCCCCTAGAGGGATCAGTGAACTCAGAACCCTACAAGGCAGAGTGCAATCTATTCGTCATTTCACTTAGCTCAATTGAGATAAAGTTTTGCCATTTCCGTCTATCTATTACTTAAAGGTGTCGCATGGACAAATAAATGTCATGGAGCCTTCCGACCAAATCAAAAATTACCTGCTATCAGCACCGGTCCTCATGTAGCCTATTCATGGAAAGCCATTTAATTCTATACATCCTCAGCCACTAGTTCAACAAGGGGGCATTCGCTCAAAATGATCATGAAGGGAAAGAAAAAGCAATCTACTACATCAGCCGCACACTGATAGGTTATGAGCTGAATTACACATACATTGAACGTGCATGCCTTGCAGTTGTCTTTGCAGCCCAAAAACTAAGGCATTATATGCTCAATCATCAGACACAACTGGTTGCCAAGATTGACCCATTGAAATACCTATTAAGTCGGGCAGCATTAACAGGCCGATTGGCAAAATGGGTCATGATCCTAAGTGAGTACGACCTCTGATGCGTTGAGCATAGAAAGACAATAAAAAGGGAAAATAATAGCGGATCAAGCGGATGCACCCGATACAACCTCTCATCGGGTTGTGCTTGATTTTCTGAAGCCAGAGGAGTCCATCTTTCATACGGAACCAGCAACACCATGGAAGCTGTATTTTGATGGGTCCCACACTGGTCATGGCTCAGGGGCTGGAATCTTATTCATCACACCACAAGGGGATTCGATTCCTAAGTCATTTCGAATTGCTTTCCCTTGCACAAACAACATCGCTGAATACGAAGCACTAGTTACAAGTCTCAAGTTGGCAATCAAATGGAAAATTTAGACATTGCTAGTATTCGGGGATTCCCAGCTAGTAATCAACCAAGTGAATGGTGCTTATGAAACAAAGGATGAGAAGTTGCTTCCTTACAAGAGGATGGTGGATAGCTTCCTAACATACTTCCAATCAGTGTCTTTTGAACAAATCCCCAGGGTACAGAATAAAGCAGCTGACGCAATGGCTACTATTAGTTCTCTCTTGGACATCCCTAAAAATGTGTCACAATTTGAGTTCCTAGTAGAACAGCTGTTGATACCGGCATATGATATCCCAGAGTCAGAAATGGTTTGTGAACTTGTTGGTCCCAACTCTCCTTGGTATCAAGACATTTATGACTATCTGAAGACTCACACCCTTCCATCGAACCTATCTAATAACCAAAGGAAGTACTTCATTAGAAAATCTGCAAGGTATGCCATTATCAGTGACACCCTATACCACCGTAGTTTCGACAATACCCTCCTTAGATGTCTTGACACCGATGAAGCATGTACGACCTTACGAGAAGTGCACGACGGTATATGCAGATCTCATTCGAGCGGTCCTACTCTGGCTAAGAAACTAACGAGACTTGGATATTTTTGGCCGACAATGGAAAATGATGCAATAGAATATGTCAGAACCTATCGCAAGTGTCAAATCCATAGTGATTTGGTCCATGCTCTAGCACAAGAACTTTGGCCAATCACTTCTCCATGGCCCTTCACTTAATGGGGACTCGACCTCGTGGGTAAGATTCATCCAACCTCCTCCAATGGCCATAAATTCATTATCACCGCCACTAAGTATTTCACAAAGTGGATCGAAGCCATTCCATTGACATACATTACTGGCAAACAAATATCAAAGTTTATTCTCAATTACATCATTTTCCGGTATGGCCTCCCACAATCCATCATCACTGACAACGGATGTCCGTTCAAAAACCAAGACGTACGTGAGTTATGTGAGCGATTCCATATCCAACACCACTTTTCATCCCCATACTACCCCCAAGGCAATAGTCAAGCTGAGGCGTCGAATAAAACCATTATCAAGATCCTTAAAAAGACTGTTAATGACACTGGCCGCGATTGGCACATACAACTTAATCCTGCTCTGTGGGCTTACCGAACTAGCATTCGAACGCCTACAGGAGCTACCCCATTCGCCCTGGTTTTTGGCGTGGAAGCCATCTTAGCCATTGAGGTCGAAATTCCTTCACTACGGGTCTCTTTGAAGGGTCTAACTAATGAAGAGGAATACCGACAATCACGCTTGCATGAGCTAGAAATGCTGGACGAAAGAAGACAAAACTCACTGAATCACCTCCAGGCATATCAAAACTGCCTTTGTCACAGCTACAATAAAAAGGTCATGGTCAGAAAGTTCGACATTGGTGACCTGGTTCTCATGCAGAACCCTAAGAACCAAGCAGACAGAGAAAAGATAGGAAAGTTTGAACCAAACTGGTTGGGTCCATATATCATCATATCTTCTTTTGGTTTTGGAGCATATCAACTGGCAAATCCAGATGGGGAACAATTGACTGAGCCCATCAATAGTTTACACCTCTGAAAGTTCTACGCATAGCATCAGAGGACAAAGCTGGAGGGCCCTAAAATACAAAAAAATTGAAAAATGAAAAAATTGTCATCTTGATGAAAACCTGGCAAACAGGTGCTTTGGACAAGTACCATGGTGAAAACCTGGCAAACAGGCGCCATGCGTAATCAATCATTGCTCTGCCATCTATTGTCACTTGGTCTAAACTTGGCTTAGGATGAAAGCTATCTTCGTTGTTATTCCACAAGTCACCATCACATCCTACTCTACCTGTCCTAGTGGATGAAAGATTGACATCAAGCCCTGACGACTGCTGGTCCAGCAAATCAACAACATCCTATCCGTATCCCTTGCAAATGGCTAAGTCTTAACCCTGACTGGGGGCAAAATGTTTATCACGCAACATCATAAAATGTCCTGAAAAAAGACAAAAACATCATAAAATGTCCTGAAAAAAGACAAAAACATCATAAAATGTCCTGAAAAAAGACAAAAACATCATAAAATGTCATGAAAAAAGACCTAAAAATCATAAAACGTCCTGGAGAAAACCAAACAAAACATTCGACCGCGCACGACACACAAGTGCATTGTCATCTCTGGTCTAAGTCAATCAAGTCAATAAGTCTATGTCATTGTCTGAACTACGTTGTCTCTGCACATTTGCTACATAGGCAAGACTCATACTTGAGTCCCCGAGACATTAGGTCAGTCCTATTAGGCTTGTCAAAATAAATCATGGCGCAATCTTTGCTCATCAAGACAAAGTCATTGGTCGTGTCGAACTACGAGGTCTCTGAGTGTATGACTTAGGCAAGGCCATCTATCGATGAGCCCCCGAGGCCGCACTAGGTCAGTCCATTAGGGTTCATGACATTACAATGGCACACATGTCAAAGAAAATCTTCAATCAATTTCCAAATGGGAAAACTCCTGAAACAAAGTAAAGCAATCTTTTATTCAATATGACACTCTCATCAAGGCAATATCGACATATAATAAAACACAAGTCAACCTCGGTCACAAGTCAACCTCAGTCAAACACAAGTCAAAGCACATCAAATCATTATTACTGATTCAACTGTCAAATTTTGGTTAGTCTTCAGATGAGTCCTTCTGAAAGATAACCTCTATCATTTACGCCTTAGGATGTGTCTTTCCTAGGCGTCGTCATCGTCATTCGGCCTTTCGAGCGATCCTCTTGACATCTAAGGATCACTCTTCCTAACATTAGCATTCTTCAGATGAGTCCTTCTGAAGATCCAACTCTGTCATTTATGCTTTAGGATGTGTCCTTCCTAGGCATCGTCATTATTTTGAGGGACCCCTTACGACCATTAGGGATCAAATCCTCCTGACATTCGGCATCATTCAGGATGTGTCCTTCCTGAATCCACCAAGTCTCGATATTTTCAAGGTCATCAAAACTTTAAACATTCAGACATCTTGACATCATCAGACATGACACCTTGGCATCAAAACAATGGATATCCAGATGCACTTGACAAACACTTGGCAATTGTCTTTTTATCTCTTATCATGTTATTAGCTTTTCAGCGAGATCCCACTAAGCAGGATTTAGAGAAGCAGCGACGTAGCATGACAATTGACACGCATGACTACTAGCTTCTCAGCAAGATCCTGATCTTGGGATTTAGAAAAGCAACGACATATCATGATAGAGACGACATTTTTATAGTTTGACAATCATGTCACTAGTTTCTCAAGGATGTCCTGGCAACAGGATTTAGAGAAGCAACGATGTTTCATGATCTGTCATATGTCTTTTTCTGCTTGTGGTTGATGATGACAACAAGACTGGGGCAAGCACGCTCCTAGTATGAGTCATACTCATCCTTGTCTGTGACTGTTTTGTCTGGGGTAATGGTACGACCTTGCACACCTAGATCTACGTCATATCTTGGTGTTTGTTGACCATTACAACAGTTTGCCCAATGATGATTAAAGAGCAACGAATATTAAAAGTCCTATAGTAAAGTTTTGAAGGATTTGTATCTTCTCGTAGGTCTCATATCTTCTCCTCTTTGGTCTGGTCATCTTCTCTCGTCAGTCCCGCCATCTCCTCTCGTCCATCCTGCGATGATATCCTGTGTCATTCAAAAACATAAGTGCATACATGATATATCCATTGCATTAGGTCCATACATACCTCATCCATGGCATTAAATAATATCATAACATGGCATTACATCATATACATAATCACAAACATTGCATTAACATAATCTTCATTATTGCATCTTTTACATAAATGCATCATGCACATCATTAACATAAGCATACGAATATTGCATCATCATGGCATCAAAAATCACAACATAGACATCATAATACATAAATGGCATCATAAATTAAGCATCATATATCATACACACATAATGTATAGAACATCACATAACACATATAGGCCGCATCAAAACTGCATCATCATATAAATATCATCTCAAAAATATGCAATGTCACAGGATAGAGTCAATGGATATCCCAAAAATGGAGCTCGCAGGCTCAACAATAAACATAGTGTGTCCAAATACAAATATGCCCCTAGGGTATGCTCTCATCATCCCCTCGGGGTGAAGAATGTGGTGGTGGCTGAGGCCCTGTCACTGGCTCTGAAGCAATGGACCATCCTGTAGTGCCCTGTGGCTGTGAGGATGAGGGAACTGCGAATGAAGGTATCATCGTGACAGTAGGGAACACCTGTGAGGTCACTGCTGCTGGACTCTGAGAAGCGGTAGGATCTG
>VDFB02113761.1:0-98052 GCA_007258455.2 Sequoia sempervirens
CGTGGCATCTTCAATAGGAAAATTCCTCCATCTAACCAAGTATTCTTTGATTGTCCTTCTCCTCAAAGAATGCTCTCTAGTATCAAGAATTTCTTCAGGAATCAACACCGACCTTCCTCATCCAATGGAGGTAATTCTGAAATAGCCACCACATTGTGTCCAAGTGCCTTCTTGAGGCGTGACACATGAAATACATTATGCACTTTGCTTTCAGTTGGAAGCTCCAACTCATAAGCAACTTCACCAATCCTCTTGGTGACTTTGAAAGGACCATAGAAATGTGGCTTCAACTTTTCTACCACTTTTCTTGAGAGAAGATTGTCTATATGGCTGAAGCCTCAAGTAGACCATGTCCCCAACTTCAAAAGACCTCTCAACACGCTGCTGATCAGCGTATAACTTCTGCTGATTTTGAGCTTGTTGCAGATTTTCCTTGAGAGATTTCAAGATGTCTTGGCTCTGTTGTAACATATCCTGTGCTTGTGGAACTCTACTATCACCAAACACTAAATCAACAAAATTAGTAGCTTCATAACCATAAAGAGCCATGAAAGGTGACATCTTAATTGACATGTGATAAGAAGAATTATAACAATACTCTCCTAAATGAAGCCATTTAATCCAAGCTCTTTGCTGTCCTGAAACATAGTTTCTTAAGTAGCCTTCTAACCATTTGTTAACAATTTCTGATTGTCCATCTGTTTGTGGGTGATAACTAGTGCTTGGAGTAAGCACTGTCCCACTCAATCTGAGGATTTCTTGCCAAAAAACACTTAGGAACTTGCTGTCCCTATCACTGACAATAGTTTTAGGCAATCCATGCAAACGGAAGACCTCTCTAAAAAACAACTCAGCCACTTGAGCTGCTGTAAATGAAGTGGTGACAGCAAAGAAAATGAGCAAATTTTGTTAGTCTATCAACCAAAACAAAAATACAATCACGTCCTTGCACCTTGGGCAACCCCATGATGAAATCCATTGCAATACTTTCCCATTTCTGATTCGGAATGGGCAAGGGCTGTAGCAGATCAGCTGGATAAGAGTGTTCATTTTTATTTCTTTGACAAATCGGACACTCTCTAATGTAGTTCAAGACTTATTCTTTCAACCCTTTCCAAGTGAATCTTTCACGAATCTGCTTATAAGTCTTGAAAATCCCTTGATGACCAGCAAGGGGAACATCATGAAAAGATTGTAGAATCTTCTTTTTAAGCTTAGATTCATGCACTAAAAAGATTCTATCTTTGTAGTAAATTATCCCATCAACCAACTTATACCTTTCATCAACCAAATGACCTTCTAGCAAGCTGGTTGCAAACTGATTTTTAACATAATCAACAGCAATTAACTCCTTCCAATCTGTTGATAACTCACAAAGTGACTGCAAATGAGGCCTTCTTGAAAGAGCATCAGCCACTACGTTATTTTTCCCTTTGACATATTCAATGTCAAAGTCATATGCTTGGAGCTTACTTACCCACTTCTGCTGCCTTTCATTCAAATCCTTTTGGCGCATAAAATGTTTAAGACTATTGTGGTCAGTCTTAACAACAAATTTACTTCCCACCAAGTATTGACGGAATTTAGACAAAGCATGCATGATGGCAAGCATCTCTTTGTCATAAATGGAGTAAGTTTTTTCTACTCCTCTCAACTTCCGGCTTTCGAAGACAATGCAATGTTTGTCTTGCATTAGAACAGCTCCAACACCTTCACCTGAAGCATGACACTGTAATTCAAATGATTTTGTAAAATCCGGAAGAGCCAACACTGGACATGTACTCATGATTTGTTTAAACTTATCAAAAACTTCTTGTGCCTTCTTATTCCAAAGAAAAGCTCCTTTCTTTGTAAGATCTGTGAGAGGTGCTGCTTGATGAGAATATCCTTTCACAAATCTTCTATAGAATCCACATAACCCTAAAAATCCTCTTAAATGAGAAATATTCTTTGGAGTTGGCCAATCAAGAATGGCTCTTATCTTTTCAGGATCAACTTTCACACCCTTTGAACTGATAATGTGGCCTAGATATAAGAGTTCTCTCATCCTGACTCACACTTTGATTCTTTGGTGAACAAACATTCCGCCTCTAAAATACAAAGCACTTCTTCCAAATGCTTAAGGTGCTCTTCCCATGACTTACTGAAAATGAGAATGTCGTCGAAGAAAATGAGCACAAACTTCCTCAACTGCTGTCTAAAAATCTTGTTCATACAAGATTGGAATGTAGCTGGAGCATTTGTCAAACCAAAAGGCATTACAAGAAATTCAAAATGCCCAAAATGGCATCTAAACGCTGTCTTCTCTATATCCGCCTCCCTCATTCTGATTTGATGATAGCCTGAACGAAAATCAATCTTCGAGAAGAACATAGCCCCATGGAGCTCATCAATGAGCTCATCAATCCTAGGGATAGGATACCTATTCTTGATGGTCTTATGATTCAATGCACGGTAGTCAATACACATACGCATCGTACCATCTTTCTTTTTGACCAGCACCACTGCAAAAGAAAAAGGACTCTTGCTTGGTCTAATGAAACCACTCTCCAAAAGCTCCTTGATGGCTTTTTCAATCTCATCTTTCTGCTTCTTTGGATAACGGTAAGGTGTAGTTATGACAGGCTTTGCTCCCTCTTCTAACTCAATTACATGCTCAGAACCTCTTTTAGGAGGTCTTCCAAGAGGTAGGCTTCCAAAGACTTTGGGCTTGAATATCAGGGTGATATTGCCTTTTCTCCTCCACCGGATAAGCTGGTAGAACCAAACATTTGGCAGCCCATTCAACTTGATCGTGACAGATCAGCCTTTCCATCCTCTTCAAAGACACAATTTGAGGGCCCCCATTTGACATCCCTCTTAGAACAACCTTCCTTCCATTAGACTAAAATTTTAGCTCCATAGTCTGCAAATTCAATGTGATCTCACCAAGAGATCGCAGCCACTGTTTGCCTAGCACAACATCAGTGTCTCCAATTCCCACCACATAGAAATCATCTTTTACCTCATAATTTCCCAATTGCACAGAGAGGTTAGGAATCTTCCTTGTGCAAGACATAGTGAATTCAAATTGGTAAAAGTTGGCATCATGATGAAGAGCTTGTTGACACAAGTTCAACGCTATTTGTTTTGTAAAAATTAGATCCCGTAGGACAAAGTTATGACCAATCAAAGTCGTGGTCAAACTTGGTCAAAGTGGTGATGTTGCATCACCAAACCTTGACACTTGGTAGGACATATGGTAGATGGCATGGCGGGAGTAGTGAGTTGGCATTGACATGGACCAATTAAATGATAAAATATGGATTAAGCCATATTTATAAAATTAAAAAATATTTGGTCTTAAAAAAAATTTAAAAAAGAGGATTTGGTGGGATTTGATCCCTTAACCCATGCCTTAAAATCCTCTTGCCTTGACCATTGCCCAAGATATAAGGGGAGCCCCTCCGTATATATAAATTTTAAATAAACATGAGAATTGCTTTATTTTATCTAAACCACAAAATAAGGAGAGAACTAAGGGGGGAACAATAATAATTTAAATAAGATTTTGAAATATGCTAACCAATTTTTTTTGATAAATTAACACAACATAACCAGCACTTAGCCAACTTGATTAGCGTTAACTCCAAATAGAAAACCAAACTTGAAAGAACTTGCACCAAGAATGCACACTCAATCCCAATGAAGGATAGGTGTTGTCATATGGCGGAGGAGCTAAAGGAAAGTACTTGAAAGAAACTACTCAACATCAAGAATTTGCACTCAAGATCCCACTGAGGGCGAGGTGCTAACATATGACGGAGTGTTTAATTGAAAGCTAGAAATTAATAAGTGGATAACCAACCATGAAGCTATTACAAACTAATTCATCCGCTACGGCGGGCATCCACAGAATTGTGGGGATTCACCACTATGAAAGTGGGTACAAGAGTGTTACAATCAAATTATCCACACTAGCGGTAAACCATACAGGGGTACTTATGTGAGAAGAAGAAGAATTAATTGCAGCAATTAGAACTGGAACAGTACTACTATTTACAGTCTTTACAAATGAGAAATAAGCTGCAAATTACATATGAATTACAATAGTCTTCAAACACAAATAATAGATGATCTCATACAATTATTTACCTCTCTAACTGCTGATAATGAATCAAAAATCAGAACTTCTAAAGTCTCGTACAAAAAATAGTAAACTGAAAATGTCAATCTACAACTGTGGAAATCAATAAAATATTCATAACTCACTCATTTCACCTCCAAATCGAATGAGATCAAGTGCAATGGATTGCTAGAAGGTAGGCGACCATGCTGAGATGAAGAAACAGCTTCAAAGAACTTCTGTGAATTTTACACGAATCCCAAGGCACTTCCAAAAAAGTATGGCCCTCCTTGAAGGGGCGATTTCTCTTTAAAAATCAGATTCTCAATCATAAAATCCCAAAATTGGCATGAAAGGGTGCCCTTGATCAGCAATTAGAATGATGAAATGCCTAGAACCAATTTCAAATTGAAAATAAAGTTATAACTTGAAATCACCTTCAGCTGTAGATGAAACAGCAAAACCAAAATTGATAAATCTTCAAAATGTCTTCACAATCGAGCTCAATCTGCTAGTCTAGATGAGAAGCAGCGAATTCCAACTCGATGATGTATTTCAAACATGAAATTGGATAATTGGTTAGGAGGTAGCATCCTCGAAGCAAGATTTCATTTGTCATTCCGACAGATGATAACATGAATGGATACCAATGCTGAAACAAAGCCTTCATTTTATAGAAGAGTAGAAGACTCTTCAATCCCTCAAGAAAAGATGCCAACAGTCACAGAGACTCTTCAAATTTCCATAAACCTTTCAGCTTCACAAAAAAGCGTCCACTTTACAAGGCCATATAAAATCTTTATTTTAAAATAATAACTCCTTCAAAAAGGCGTCCACTTTATTTCCCAAGGCTTTTATCTTTATTAATAATTAAATCACCTTTATGATAGCATACCCCTTCCAAGTCCCCCTTTTAAACACAGCTTAAGTTGTCTTACTAGGCCAAGGGGGTCAACTGCAAATAATAACCTCAATGCCTTTATTCAACATAAAAATGCCTTAAGAAATCAGACATGAATTGCAAATAAATGCTCCAACTGGAAATGATGTTCTGAAAGCTGACAAACTCCATACTGCTAAAAATAGAATTTACTATAAATAGTAAACTCTCAGAAATGCCAAAGAACCTCCGAACTGGAAACCCTAATTTTACCTCACACACGCCTACAGGCTTCCGGAATAGGCTGATGAGTGTCAAAACAGATTACTAATGAAAAGGGAGCATTACAAATTTTAAAAGATTAACCACCTAAAACTAAAATTAAAGTTAATCTCCAAACTTAAAACAAATTTAATCCCTTATGAATTTTATAGCCCGAAATTATGAGGGCCATGAATATAAGGGAGACAGTTTGGTTTTATTATAGTTGTTAAGACCATAGTTGAAAAAATCGCCTAAAACTCGCATTACTCGCAAGTAATCGCTCAAAAAATCAATGGGCGAGTAAATCGCCTGATAACTCGCTGCCGAGTAAAGGGAAAAACTCGCGGCGATTAAATATGTTAAAAATGCGAAAAATCGCAAGTCTCAGAGGAAAAACGCGGTTAAAAAAACGCAATTAAGATTTTATTATTATTTACCCTAATTTTACTATCGTTAAAAAAACGCAGTTAAGATTAAATATGTTAAAAACGCGAAAAATCGCAAGTCTCAGAGGAAAAACACAGTTAAGATTTCAATATCGTTATTCATTTTACTCACGCTGCATAAAGAAAACAAGGGCGTAGGGAAAAACGAGGGCAAAGAAAAGTGAAAACCACGCTGCAGAAGGAAAACGACGGGAGCAGAGAAAAAACGGCTAAGGGCAAAAGAAAACCGACGAGGGCAAAAGAAAACGTCAAATATTTTGTGATTTTTTTCCTGTGCAAATTCATTTTTTTCATTCTTCTACAAAAAAACGGGAAGATCGATTTCTGCTCTGTTTGATCGATCCAAGTTTTTTAATTTTATTGTCCATTCAATTTTAAAATGTTTTGATTTTTTTAATATTAACATTTATTTGATTGATCTAAGTTTTTTAATTTTATTGTACATTACTACATTCAATTTAAAAATGTTTTAGATTTTTTAATATTAACATTTATTATTATTTTAAATATTTTAATTAATTTATTAATTATTAATATATTTAATATGTAAAATTTAATATATTTAAATTAAAGATTAAAGCATTTTTATATTTCAATTTTTCAATATTTGAAAATTTATTATAATATATTTAAATTTTAATATAATTTAATTTATTATTTTATTAAAAAAATTATATCACTTGTTGAAGTTTACATATTTAATATGTATTTAATTAATTTTATTAATTATTAATATATTTAATATGTAAAATTTAATGTATATAAATTAAAAATTGACAATATTTTAAAATTTAGTATAATATATTTAAATTTTAATATAATTATTTATTATTTTATTAAAAAGGTGAAAAATTAATATAAGATAGAGAAACTGAAGTTGAACTTGTTTTTAGGTCTATGATATTCATTATAGTTTTGATTTATATATGATGGAAATCAACAATATGCTCTACACAAGTAGTAATATATGTGTTTATAAGAATATTTTTGAAAATTTATACATTTTAAAATGTTCGATAAAATTGCCGAGTTATTGCCGAGTTTTTCACCGAGTTTTTGACGAGTCCCAAGTTTTTAAAATTTTTGGGCTTGCCGAGTTATTGCCGAGTCCGAGTTTTTCAACTATGGTTAAGACTAATATTCTTAAATTAAAACTAATCAACCTCTAAATGGTTAATAAAAGGCTTTCCTATGAGAAAAGACAAAAACAAATAAACAATATGGAACCTGAATGGAAGGTAATAAGGGCTTAAAAACAAAGAATTTGTTTTTTTAAGGGGTAATGGTTGATATTAATGTTTTTTTTGTAAAAGAGGGGGAAAATACAAATTTTATGGTTTTAACCATAAGGAACAATTTTTTTGTATAAAAGGGGGTGAGAGTGCAAGTGTATCCATAGAGAATTCAGAATTCATTTTATGCTTTGTGATGTGAGAATCATTCTAGGAAATGGAGAATGGTGAGAGTTTTTGAGAGATGAGAGCTAGGACTTTGATGGTGAATTGTCGTCTTTGTACATTTGGAGCTTGAAATCAAGCTTGTTGTACTTGTGAGGGAGGACTTTGTAATTCATTATCATCTGAGAGTTGTGAGGAGACTTTGTAACAATTGAAGTCTTGTAATTGCTTTTGGAGCATAATCAAAGATCGGTCACTGTTGGAGAGGACCCGGAGACGTAGCCATCTTGGCGAACTCCATTATCAACTTGCGTTGTCTTCTCTCTCTTTTCTCTCTGATGTCAATTTCTTCACTTTATTTTGGTTATGTTTATCTAAGCATTTTAATTATGTTTTCAAGACCTTCTGTTTAATCATTATAAAAGTTATTATTCACATACAACAGTCCTAGATCTTAACATCAGATCGAGTGGTATCAAAGCTTTGTTGTGACTAGTGTTTGTAGAGGTGAATGATAACGCGATCCAGGAGCCAACAAGGTGAAGGCACGCTTGCAAAATACAATCCTAAGATCAGTAAACGAAGAACTTTTCCAAGAAAGGAAGGATCAGAAGCTGGCAAAAGTTCAGAACTTGATGAGAAGAGTTTTCAAAAAGTTTTTCTCGAAATGAAGGCAATGGTAGAAGTTCTTTTCCAGGAAAGGCAGGAAAAGCAGGAACAGATGAAGCGTGGAAAAGTAGATTCTTCGAAGCAAGAGAAGCGCAAAGATCAAAAGGACAAAGGGAAAAGACCAGGAGGTGATGATGAGCCTCCAGAAACTCCTTCTCCATCTGCTCCTTCTCCGTCTTTTTCTTCTTCTTCTTCTAATCCTTTCAAGGGTGCACATAAACATAGAATTAAATTGGATGTAAAATTTGATCTACCTAAGTATTGTGGGGAATTGAATGCTAAGAAATTAGATGACTAGGTTCAACAAGTAGAAGTGTATTGTAGAGTCCAAGGTCTCTTAGATGATGCTTCTAGGATCTAGTTATCTACTCTTCGGTTGGGAGGTACAGCTCTTACCTGGTGGGAGAATAGAACTTGGGCACAAATTTCACAACATGGTAGAGTCAGTTTAACTTGGGCAGAATTTGTTAATGCTCTTAAGAAGCAATTTTATCCCCTAGGCCATATGCAACAGTTAATGATGGACTAGAAAATGTTTAGGCAAGGGAAAGGTCAAACTTTCGAAGAGTACACTCATGAGATCATGAAGAGGGCTATTGCATTCAATGTCCCATTGTACACCTAGGACACATTGCTTAAGTTCATAGGTGGTCTTCACTCTTCTCTACAATATTCTATTTTGGTCTTGCATCCTATTAATATGAATGAAGTATGTGTTCAAGCCACACATTTAGAGTCAAGAGGTAAGGTTACTTTTATGGAGAAGCCTGACAAGAAGCAAAGGTAAATATGAAGATACAAGAAAGGGGAAGAAGATAGCTACCATTAAGAAGGATGATAAGCTCACATGCTCTCATTGTGATAGGGCAGGTCATGATGAAGATCACTACTGGAAGTTGCATATAGAATTGAAGCCAAAATGGGCTCATAAACAAAAAGAAAAGGAGACCACAAATGTTGTTATGGATCTTGGTTCAGAGTCTAAAGATGAAACTAAGATAACAGCAATGGGGTTAAAAGGTAAGGCTTCTACTTCCAATGTTTTTGTTGCTTGTGGTGCTTCTACTTCTCAAGTCTGTGATGTCCGTGAAGATAACAAAAGAAATGAGCTATTTCACATAAGAGTGGTCGCTAAGCACACTAAAATTGATACTCTCATAGATAGTGGGCCTCAAATTAACCTAATCTCAAAAGATGTTGTAAGGAATTTGGAATTGAAAACTACACTGCATCAAAGACCTTATCCACTAGGTTGGGTTTGTGAAAACAATGAATTGCAAGTAACAAGGCAATGTATTTTGAGATTCGCAATCACGAGTAAGTTTGTTGATGAGGTACAGTTTGATGTGGTTCCACTAGATTTATGTGGGATAGTGTTGGGTAGCCCTTATTTATATAATTGAAAGGCTATTTTTTACAGGGAACTTAATCATTACCATCCATTTAAAGATGGCATCAGGTATATTGTACATTCTCATAGGATGAAGACTAGTAGATCTTTCGCAAACACAGGGCAGTTGAAAAGGGTGATTAATGCAAGTAAAGACTTATCTCTTATGTTTGTCAAGTCAAGTAATTCTAGACATGAACTTGAGGTAATCAAGGCTAATCAGATGTTGCAGGATACACCGACAATACGACATGAGGAAGCGGTAAATGAAAGCATTGATGGTCCCTTGGGTAAAAATGTTCATAGTGTGAAAGATAGACATGTTGTTGTTTCATTTGCTTTTGTATCTGCATTGTTATTCAGCTTGATATTAGTCAGTGGTTATTGGTTAATGGCTGTAACAGTTGATGTAGATGCTTATAGAAGTGACAGAATGATGCATATGCTTAACAACATTGTTGCAGTCTTGATTGTGGTGATGAGCCATGTGTTTAGATGGACAGAGGATACAAGACAAGTGGGGAGGCCATGCCCTCACTTAATTTTTTAATAAATGCAACTTTTGGAGGTCCAAAAGTTCTCTAGAAGGGAGGATGATCTAGGGGGATACTTTTCACTAAAAATTGAAGTGTCTACTATGCTCCAAAATTCAGCTCCATCAAAAAGAGCTCAGAACACTGAATCCAACGCACCTTGAACAAGCGAAAAAGGAGCTCATACACTCAAGTTATGCTCCGAAGTTGGTGTCAAACTAGGCACAGAGGAGCTTGTCAGAAAGGAAAAAAAACATCTCCAAATTGGTAAAAGTTGGCATCATGACAAAGAGCTCGTTGCCACGAGTCCAACACCGTTCATTTCGTCAAAAACGGAGCTCGTAGGAAAAAGTTATGACCAGTCAAAGTTGTGGTCAAACTCGGTCAAAGTGGTGGTGTGGCATCACCAAAGCTTGACACTTGGCAAGACACGTGGCAGATGACATGGCAGGAGTAGTGAGTTGGCATTGACATGGACCAATTAAATGACAAAATATGGATCAAATCATATTTATAAAATAAAATAAAACAAAGAAGATTTGGTGGGATTTGATCCCTTAACCCATGCCTTAGAATCCTCTTGTTAGATTTTAAATCAGAAATGTAAACAAGTAGAAGATACAACACATAAGACAATGAACACAATGATTACGCTGGGAAAACCCTCCTACTCGAGGGAGAAAAACCCAGCTAATAATATTCTCTTATATATCAGACGTATAAGTGCAAGAAGATGCATACAAAATCAGGTCCTAGAATAGGCCAAATCTTACACAATAAGATATTTCATTATTCCTTGTATCGAATCTTGAATGCACTAAATCTTGAATGATAACACTTCTTCTTGAATGAAATTTGTTGCTTGAAAATTCTACCAGCTGTTGATGGAAGATGCAAACTGTTGTTGGAGATATTTGAATTGGAGAGTGAATGAATTATTGTTCAAATGAGAGGACTCCATCCTCTATAAATATCAAACTAGGTGGCCATCTCTCTAGGGCCAACCTAGAACAAATATATTTTATTTATAAGAGATGAAGGCCGACCTGCCTTGAGCAAGATATAATTAGGAGAAAAATATCTCCCGTCGCTACAACACTAACAGCCTTGACCATTGCCCAAGATATAAAGGGAGCCCCTCCGTATATATAAATTTTAAATAAGCATAAGAATTGCTTTATTTTATCTAAACCATAAAATAAGGAGAGAAATAAGGGGGGAACAATAATAATTTAAATAAGATTTTAAAATATTAACCCCCTAAACTAAAATTAAAGTTAATCTCCAAACTTAACAAATTTAATCCCTTATGATTTTTATAGCCCGAAATTATGAGGGCCATGAATATAAGGGAGACAGTTTGGTTTTATCATAGTTGTTAAAACTAGTATTCTTAAATTAAAACTAATCAACCTCTAAATGGTTAATAAAAGGCTTTCCTATGAGAAAAGACAAAAACAAATAAAAAATATGGAACCCAAATGGAAGGTAATAAGGGCTTAAAGAAAAAGAATTTGTTTTTTTAAGGGGGTAATGGTTGATATTATTGTTTTTTTTGTAAAAGAGAGGGAAAATACAAATTTCATGGTTTTAACCATAAGGGGTAATTTTTTTATATATAGGGGGGTGAGAGTGCAAGTGTGTTCATGGAGAATTCAGAATTCATTTTATGCTTTGTGATGTGAGAATCATTCTAGGAAATGGAGAATGGTGAGAGTTTTTAAGAGATGAGAGCTAGGACTTAGATGGTGAATTGTCGTCTTTGTACATTTGGAGCTTGAAATCTAGCTTGTTGTACTTGTGAGTGAAGACTTTGTAATTCATTATTGTGTAAGAGCTGTGAGGAGACTTTGTAACAATTGAAGCCTTGTAATTGTTTCTGGAGCATAATCAAGGATCGGTCGCTCTGTTGGAGAGGACCCGGAGACGTAGCCATCTTGTCGAACTCTGTTATCAACTTGTGTTTGTCTTCTCTCTCTTTTCTCTCTTATGTCAATTTCTTCACTTTCATTTGGTTATGTTTATCTAAGCACTTTCATTATGTTTTCAAGACCTTTTGTTTAATCATTATAAAAGTTATTATTCACATGCAACAGTCCTAGATCCTAACATTAGATCACCCACACACCTTCCTAACTAGAAAGGGGCCCTTCCCTTCTTACGAAAGGTAATGTTGGAAAACCCTCAAAACAGCCATCTGAGCTCTGGTGGTGAAACCCTACCTAACTGACTCTGCCTTGCTACTAAGGACTCCTTCCTACTAAGCAAGCAACTCTGGCTAGTTAGGTATCTATGTTACGTGAGTACTAGGTACAGTCAGTGGCACCTACACCTACTATGGCCATAGCTTGTACTACTGTACAAACTCACCCACCCTGCTTGACTTGGTAATGCTCTTCTAATCTAGGGTTTTTGAGAGACTTTCTCCCCGCCTTTTACTCATGTCAGGACACCTGTCGTAAGGCAACTCCTTTGACCTACTTAAGGCTTCACAACCCAACACACGTTTCTTGGCTACCTACCCCGTGTGACCATCATACATGTTGCTAGGGTTTTACAATTAAATCACATTCTTTATGGCTACCTGCCACGTAAAACTACTACACATAATACTAGGGTTTTACATGAACACTCCTAATAGAGCAAACAATAAAGCTTCAAACCCAATAAAGTAGACGGAACCTTTGATAATAACTCAAGAATAATTCAGTGCTCATATTGCACTTAACACATGTTGGCCATCTAATTGGCATGCATGGCATAATACGAAGAGGTAACCGGTCATTGATCAAGTATTTACTCATAAGAATCAAGCAGCACACAGTTCTTTTATTACCTTTAATAGATAAAGAATATCTTTCTTTTGTTGTCATCAATACATGTTTAGTTTATTATGGTACTTCTTGACATTCTTTAATAAGAGCAATGTTATTGGTTAAGCTCATACTAACTCTCTGTAGTTTCAAGCTCAAACAAAAACTGGCACATTAAAACCATGCTACAAATTTAGCCTATGAGGCTCTTTTAAAAAAAAATTACCAGTGAGCTAGTCTTGCGCCAAGACTGAGGCTAGAATTGTTTTCTTTTTATCTATAAAGACATAAACAATGAGTTTGCTGCTAAGAATTCACCCTATTCAAGCTGTACAACTAGCTTATGAGCAACAATAGAGATATCTGACAAGAAGATTAAAATATATGCTGCAAGTATATTCTTGAGTTTCTCTTTAGCAAGAATCATCTAAAATGAATTAGAAAAGAAGTTCACATAGCAACAATCTCATACCTCTTCATTTACAATAAGGCATGAAATATAAATCTAGAAATGTATGCAGCAACATCCCCATGAACGTTTCTTGAAACAAGAGCACTTAACTTCAGAAATAGAGTAACTCAAAAGCAATATGTGCCTGCTAATACTTCTGAATCAAAGATACTAAAGATAAAAAATTTGAAACACAGCTCGAGTGCTTCCTAGCCCAACTCTTTCTAACTTAGGCGTCTTTACCTCTCCTTTATATGTGAAGGAACGACTTCTAAGTTCTCCTATTTCTAGTTGTGCCCCCTTTTTCATCACAGTTGCAACAAACGAATCTCCCTTCGTCTATTCCAACCTCAATCACCAATAAAACGTAACCTCCTCTCTCTGTCTCCTCCTTTCTTTTGTGTAATCAAAAATTATCCCCAAGAGGACGAATTTGTTACTTGGTGATTATGAAAACCAACTCCCACTTTTTCTTAACTTCTTCCCATACCAAGGTGGTTGGGCCTCAAGATATCATAGGAAATCAAGAATAATAAGTTTTTAAAAGATGGAAAATGTATTTCTAGATGTGATGCGCCACTTTCATGGCTGAAATTTAGGAATTACTCCCGCAATCTGGCCCACGTCCAAATTAAGGCAATATGTATATATATAAATAAATAAAGGTTGTAACATAATTGATTCGCCAACTCGAGATAGCCCGCCTCCATTTCACAACGGAAGATTAGTATTAGTGTCAATATTTGAATGTCTTCAAAAATGAAATTAGCAGTAAGGCATATTGGCCACCTCTTTTGAATTTAGTAAAATATTCATTTTGATTAAAATGCAATTCAATAAAATTGCTAACGTTTTTTTAACCCTTTGACCCTTTCGACTATGAAAAGGTATTTACATTAGAATGTCTCCAAGCGTTATCACTTATCAACGTTTTACTTGCCTAAAGGAGAATAACTAATGTCAATATATATACATTAATACATATATGTATATATATATATAGCAATGCCATCAGGTGGAATTTCAAACTCACAAGGTGATGGTATCTTACCACCAATTTCAGTTGTCAAATTTTAGTTTTCTTCCCATGAAAACAACAATCAACTAAACAGCCATACATGCCCATGTTCAAGCCTATAACAGTCATTACAGATATGCGCCTATGCACGCATAGCCAAGATCACAGGCTTATAATTTTCGCCTGTCGTCATGCGGTTGCGTCCATATACATACAACCATAATGATGTATGTAGGTTCTTCCCACTTGTGCGTGTGTGCCTGCTTAGCCAATTCTATTCATAGAAAAGGGTAGACAAAACAGTCTTTTTTGAAACCCTAAAACCACCTACGACAATACCACATCTGAAAATCACGCAAAGGACTTGTCTCAACACAGGATCACTATCTCACACATCTAGGTTCCCTAAATCCCTTCCCCTAACCTAGCTCAAGTGGCAATTTCTAAGGTATTCCAGCACCATCTCTCTACTCAGATGATACTTCCCCTCTTCCGAGGATCGCAGTACGGCTTCCCTGCATCCAACTCCAAAAAAGCGAAAAATTGGCCTGTCATCCAGATAATTCTTCACTACATATATTCTATCTACACAATTACTACAAAGTAAACTTTTCTCTTTTTTTTAGGGCATCAAAACACAACTTAATCATCCTAATTAGATCATAGCACATATTTTCATTGCATTAACAGAACTCATTTACAAGATTTCTACAAATCATGCACTGGTAAATCAATATTTGCATCATTCATCATTCATCATTCATATTGCAAAAAGTAAAAGTGTTTTTAAAGCCACTAGGGTGGGATGTAACATCTCTCCCCCCTTAAGAGTCATCGTCCTCAATGATATTTGAGTTCATATACAAAAGCATAATAACAACATATAGAGTTTAAAAATGAATCTCATAGTCCTCTAAGAGATGAGGAAATCTCTGTTTAATGTCCTAGAAATCTTCCTAGGTGGCACCATCCTCGGTGTATTGGTCCTATTGGACCTTGCATTGAATTACTTCACGGTTACATAAATGGATCTTATGCATCTCGAGCACCCTACTGGGCTCTATTGACACCACTCTTGGATCCTGCACCTGCAAGGCATTCCAATCAATTACATGATTACTACCAAGTATATAATTCTTTAAGTATGAAACATGAAAAACATTGTGCATCCTAGATAGGGCTAGCGATAGAGCAATCCGATAGGCCACTGGATTAATTTCCTCTAGAACATCAAACGGTCCAACATATCTTGGTGCTAGCTTTGTAGACTTCCCAAATTTAATGGTACTCTTCTGGGTTTGACTCTTAACAACACCTTGTCTCCAATGGCAAACCATCCAAGAGCTCTCTTAGCATCTGCATAGCTCTTTTTCCTATCATTTGCTTCACCCAATCTTTTCCTAATCACTTTGATCTGTTCTTCCATTTCCAAGAGCATTTCGGGCCCAAGGCTAATCCTATCTTCTAGCCTATTCCAGCTTATAGGAGTGCAGCACTTGCACCCATATAATGCCTCAAATGGCACCATCTTAATATCAGAATGATGTGTTGTTGTAAGCAAATTCGATAAGTGGAAGATAATCTTCCCATTTATATTGTTGGTCCATGCAGTAAACTCTTAGAAGGTCTTCTACTACCTGATTCACCCTTTCCGTCTGACCATCTGTCTCTGGGTGATATGTTGAGCTTATGTTTAACTGGGTTCCAAGGGAAGTAAATAGTGTTTTCCAAAACCTAGAGATCATCCTAGCATCCCTATCAGATATGATCTTTTTTGGAACCCCATGCAGCCTAAAAATTTCCTGCACAATTTTTCTTGCTATTACGAGTGCCCCATCAATTAGGTTCCACAAAATAAAATGTGTTACCTTAGTGAGCTTATCAACTACCACCAAAATTGTATTAAATAGTGTTTTCCAAAACCTAGAGGTCATCCTGGCATCCCTATCAAATATGATCTTTTTTGCAACCCCATGCATCCTGAAAATTTCCTGCACAATTTTTCTTGCTATTACGAGTGCCCCATCAGTTAGGTTCCCCAAAATAAAATGTGTGACCTTAGTGAGCTTATCAACTACCACCAAAATTGTATTAAATAGTGTTTGCCAAAACCTAGAGGTCATCCTGGCATCCCTATCAAATATGATCCTTTTTGGAACCCCGTGCAGCCTGAAAATTTCTTGCACAATTTTTCTTGCTATTATGGGTGCCCCATCAATTAGGTTCCCCAGAATAAAATGTGTGACCTTAGTGAGCTTATCAACTACCACCAAAATTTTATTGTGCCTATTTCTGGACATTGAAAGTCCTTGTATAAAGTCTGTGCTAATTACTTGCCACTGCCATCCACAAACCTCACGAGGCTATAATAATCTTGTCGGGTTAAGGTGTTCTGCTTTAACTCTTTGGCATTCTAAACATTTTGCCACATATTTTGCATCATCCCTCTTCATTCCCTTCTAGAAGTACAATGGCCACAAGTCTAACACTAGTTTAGTTACCCCTGGATATCCGAAATAGGGTGCATTATGAACTTCATGAAGAACCAACTGTTAGAATCCAAGATCACCTGCATGCAAGATGAATACCTGTCACATGCAAAAGATATGAAGAACCAAAAAGATGTTCTTTGAACCTCAAAGTGAAAATGCATTAAGAAAATCGATTATTACAAAGTGATCATTCCTTATGAAGGAGATCAAGAAACCCTAAAAAGGAAACCCTAAATGAAACCCTAGTGTGCACACTTAATAATTAATAATTAATTATTAATGTGCCAAGTTTAGCTTAAGTAATAAAGAGGAATAAGTGACTTAATTAATTAATCAATGTGATGTAATTAATTAAGCATAATAACTTATTACTCTAACACCCCCCCTTAAGATGAACTTAGGAAGAAGCTAAAACACTAGAATAAGATGCATGAAAGCAAATATGGGTCCCGGCAACTAGGCCTGATCAGGTACCCATTTACAAATGCAATAAGGGAGTAGAGAAGGAAAAACCCAGTGGGACAAAACCCCCCTTACAATGAGATAACATGCTGCAAAGAAGCACTGAAGAACTCTAGAGAGTAACACCGAACTCTTGATATAGGCAAGCAAGGAAATATTCTATATACTACGAAACCGGATGAGAGTCACTGATTGACTCAAGGAATCATGATAAAGCAATAGAAAACCCGATGCCACGGAACACTCGAAAACTCCAAATGGGAACAACTCTGGAATCTATGAAGCAACAAGCAATTATTGAATGATGTATTACTGAAAACGAAGTGCAAAGATGCAAGATGCACTCTCCCAACTGCCAAAACATCCAAGTAATCGCCAAACAACACATCGGGCCAAATCTGGACTAATTGATAAACCTAGGACAGATACAGAAAAAGTACATGGACAGCAACCTAGAGCTCCTCAATACCTTTCTAACGCTTCAAACGAGGTGAAAAACGGAGATCGTGGCAAAAAGTTATGAGCTCGGAAGCATAAAAAGTACATCTGACTTCAAACAGAAATAAATGCAGGAAAACAGTAAAATAATGAAAAATAAACAGCACTACTGGAAAGTGCTCGGAACCAGCTTTCATGCGATATCTCGTTTGCCTGATTTTGATACCGTATGCCCAAGCTACAGGCCAAGAAAAAACCGCCTTTTAGAAAACTTAGGGTTAGGAGGGGCAAAGAGGGTCAGACGGCCCACCGACGCCATGCCGACGCCGGGTTCACAAGCTTAAAATCGACTACTGCCTAGTCATTTCACCGCGAAAAAAATCTACTTACAAAAATTCTGAGCCCTGGGTTCTAAGATATGACCCATGAGTCAAGCCTCGGCAATGGACGTATGGCGAGGCGAGCCCCTCGGGTCCCTATAGTGCTACCGCTACTGGAGGATAAGGAGCCCCTGGGCCGGCGGAAGCAATGGGAGCCCTAAGCCTATATGGTCGGGGCCAAAGGCTTTAGGCTCATGGCCGGGAGATCACGGCAGGCGGGCCGGGGTGCCGCCCCCGGCAAGCCACCGGGCCCCGGTGGCCTGGGTGGGCGCCATGCAAGTGGGTCAGCCTCGCCTGTGGCGGGCGACAAAAATAATAAAAATTTCAATTTTTATTTTTGGAAATTTTTCAAACAAACGGCTCCTCGACCAAGGTGGTCGGGAGGCCGTGACTTCAAACGAAAAAAAAAATTTTGCCTCCCGTGATCAACCGTGACGAATGGACGATTTGATTAAGCCGCTTCTAAGGTATTCCTTTGGGAATTTTGCAAAACGCTGATGGCTTATCAGCCCTCGTCCGTTTGAGCCCATTGTGTCCCAAAATAATGGCTACCCCCAGATCTTGCAGAAAAGATGCTTGTGGAAACCCTTGCACCCGAAACTCACAAAGAGGCCATATCTTCAGATCACAAACAAGCAGCTGCAGGTCTGGAGCTCTGATACCATGTTAGAATCCAAGATCACCTGCATGCAAGATGAATACCTGTCACATGCAAAAGATATGAAGAACCAAAAAGATGTTCTTTGAACCTCAAAGTGAAAATGCATTAAGAGAATCGATTATTACAAAGTGATCATTCCTTATGAAGGAGATCAAGAAACCCTAAAAGGGAAACCCTAAATGAAACCCTAGTGTGCACACTTAATAATTAATAATTAATTATTAATGTGCCTAATTTTAGCTTAAGTAATAAAGAGGAATAAGTGACTTAATTAATTAATCAATGTGATGTAATTAATTAAGCATAATAACTTATTACTCTAACACCAACTTCCTTAATTTCCAAAAGTCTGGAATATACATTCTTCCCTTGTACCTAAGCACCCTGTCAACATCGAACTGGAAGCCATCATATCTATGGTCTTGAGGGTCCTTTAATAGGGTTTGTTTAACCTGGTGGTAGAATTCATCTCCTTTTGAGGATTGGAGAACCTGGTTTCGAAGGTTTATATGAACCATTAGAATGGAGGTTGTATGCCTCCTACTCAAAGCATCCGCTACTCAATTTTCTTTCCCCTTTATGTATCTGATCTCAAAATCATAGTCTGAGATTAACTCGAGCCACCTTCTTTGCCCAACATTTAGATTGAGTTGAGTGAACAGATACTGTAACCCTCGGTGGTCAAATCTCAGTTCGAAGGGATTTCCCAACAATTAATGTCTCCAAACTTCTAACGTGTGCACTATTACAGCCAACTCCAGGTCATGTGGGGCATAGTTTTGCTCGTACCTTTTCAATTTTCGAGACTCATACACAATGAATCTTCCATCTTGCATGAGTACACCACTAACCCTTCTCCCGAGGCATCTGTGGTGATTACAAAATGCCCTTCAAGGTCTAGTCTTGTAGTACCAATGTTGTCAACTTTTCCTTCAAAACTTCAAATGCTTCCCAACACTTATCTGTCCAGACAAATCTCTTCCCCTTTCGCTGAAGTGATGTAATGGGACATGCAATCCATGAACAATTAGCCACAAATTTTCTATAATATCTAGCCAACCCCATAAAACTTCGTACCTCTTGTACATTTTTTGGCTCTAGCCATTCCAAAATGGCCTTGATTTTAGCCGGGTCTATATCAATTCCATCAATGAAAATAATGTGCCCTAAGTACTGCACTTCCTTCTGGAAAAACGAGCATTTGGACAATTTGTCGTACACCTTATTTTCTCTTAGCCTTTGAAGCACAAAGCGCAGATGTCAAAGCTGCTCTTCATCATTTTTGGAGTAAATCAAAATATCATCAAAAAACACAGGGCAAACTTACCTAGACTGTCCCAGAACACGCTGTTCATTAAGTTCATAAAGGTTGTTGGAGCGTTCGTTAACCCAAAGGGTAAGACCGTGAATTCATAGTGCCTATATCTGGTTCTAAAAGTCAATTTATGGATGTCCTCTTTCAATCTCAATTACTGGTATCCTGACAAGAGGTCAATTTTAGAAAACACTAATGCCCGTGGCATCTGATCAAAAAGATCATCAATACGCGGTAAGGGGTATCAATTCTTAATGGTTACTCCATTGAGCATTCGGTAGTCAATGCATAGCCTAAGTGTACTATCTTTCTTTTTAACAAAGATAACTGGCGCCCCCCATGGTGAGACATTGAGTCTGATTAAACCCTTTTCAAGAAGTTCTTGCAACTAAGCTTTTAACTCCATCAATTCAGTAGTTGCCATTCGATATGGGGCTTTAGCTATTGGTTTTGCCCAAGTTGAATACCAATAGTGAAGTCAAAGGCTCTCCTGGGTGGTAGACTAGGTAACTCTTCAGGGAAGACATCAATAAAATCCTTAAGGTAGGGATACTTATCCCATTCGGAATCTTTTCTTTCCGAGACTTCCTCACAACTCTCCATTGCAATTTTTTGGGATTCATAAAACATCAAATCGTCAAAGAAGATCAACTCCTGGGCTTCACTAGGTTCCACTACCTCCTCCATCTTGACTACAAACACTTGACAACCCTTGTGTTTGGCCCTTTTTAATTGCATTACGAAAATCTGCCTTATTTTTAACTTGCCTTATAGTCCCCTGTATGCACACCTTATGTCCCAGGTCATCTAAACATTTCACAGTTTTAGAGAAATAGTCAACTTGGGCTCTATGCCTCCATAGCTAATTGATTCCTAGGATTACATCAGAAGCACCTAGGGGAGCTACATAAAGGTTTACTTCAGTAGAGAAGCTGGGCAATTCAATCTGGGCCTCAAACAAACATTGCTCTACTTGAGCCTTGGACTGGTTGGCATATTCTATAGACCAAGTGTTTTGCATGTAACCCGCCCTTCTAGGTATCTTACTCAAAACGCTAGGTGATACAAAACATTTTGTAGCTCTTGTGTCAATTAAGATTGATACCGGGGTCCCAAACAACTTACCTGGAGTCTCAATTGGCGTGATTTGATATTCAGCTTGACGGTTGTCCACTACCGCATGTATGCATTGATGGAACGCAGTTTGCTAAGATGGTAAAGGATTTCCTCGAGAAGATGGCCCGGTTGTTGTAGTAGGGCATTGGTTGGTATAGCGGTCCCCACCACATGTGAAGCACCCTCCAGGTGGACCTCTTCTCTTGATGAGCCATTCAACATCTTAATTTTTCTTATTATTGTTATTTTGATTGTTTCCACCCTTCCTATCCCTTCGATCTCGGCCTTTCTGATCTCTATGCCCTTTGTCATTTTTATAGTAGGCCTCATGTTTGTCCCCTTTCTTCTTAAATGGCTACGGATTCGCAAACAACTTATCCTTCTTCTCCCTGTCAGCGGCCATGGACTGCAGCCTTTGTTCCTGCTTGATAGCCTTTTCATATGCTTGGTCCATAGAAGTTGGACCCAATAAATTCACCTGTCCCCCAATCTATGGTTTCAGCCCCACTATGAACTTCTGAACCCGAAAATATTCATCTCCATGATATTGAGGAACATACTTCAGGAGTTTGATGAACTTCTCCCAGTATTGATTGATCGAAAGATCCCCCTATCTCAAATTGTGAAACTCAGTTACCTTCTAATCATAAAACAGCTGAGGTAGCCATCTTTGCCTAAATATAGCCACGAATTCAGTCCATGTCAACCCCTTGGCCCTAGACCCTAATTCCATCTTCTTACTTGTCCACCATGTGGACGCTTCCCCAGATAAGTGATAAGCTCCCCATAAAGCCTTTTTGTCCTCCATGTATTCTCCGATTTCGAAATATTTTTCTATTTCTACAAGCCACACCTCAACGACATCACCTAATTCTGCCCCATCAAATTTCGGGGGCATCACCTTTCTCATACCCCGAGAAAACTCCAAGGTCATCCGATCTTTTTCAGAATTATGAGTCTCCCCACCTACTGTCTCATCTTCTTGCTCACTCAGAATAGAATCCTCACGGCGACTTTCCATGTCTCCCCCCCTTAAGGGTTCCTTCCTGGCTCTTTCTAATTCCAGATGGGTTACTCTAGCCCTAGTGTCTTGTAGCAACGCCAATAAGTGATCAATTTTATTCTCAAGGTTTCTAGAAGACTGACCCACTTCTCGTCTTTCTTCTGGATTACTACGCATTTGCATCATTTAGGATTATCTACCTCCTAAAGTTATAGTTAAACATTGTATTAATTTTAAGGTTCAAATCTCATTTAATTGCACCAATGCACCAATTTACATAACATAGTTTTGCTACTTAAAGTGCAATTTTTATTGTTATTTTTTTTAATTACCAATCACAAATGCACTCCACATACACACAAGCATTCATTTAACAACATTTGCATAATGTTTTATTCATCAACACATTGACATACATAATATAGAAACAGGGTTTCTCTTGTTCAGGGAGTCAGAGGTGTATATTCCTCAAACTCATCAAAACTTATTACAATAATCTCAAGGGGAGGACACACACGCAGGTGCTCCTTGTCATTCTTAGGTCTCTTAGTCAGGTTATTACAACTGCTTTCACTAGCTATACACTGAGTTCGGGGTAATTTCTTGTCCAAATCAGCTTGGACACTAGCTACTGCTTTCTTCGACCATTTGATTTCTGCTTTTACATCTCAAATTCTTTCCATAACGCGGGAGAGGGTCTCGTTCTCCCTAAGTCAACCTTCGCCTTCCACGTTCTTTCCTTCCACGAATTTCGAAAATGCTTCTCGTTCCTTTTTGCATTGCAAATAGCGAGCGTTTCCAGCGATGGACTTACACGTAGTTTGTTTGGTCCGTACCATATCTAGTACAAGATGATTCACATTAGTTTCACAAGCACAAATCTATCTATGCATAATGGACTCATAGGCCCTAGCATGCAACCTGGCTCTAATATCACATGTAAGAACCACATTACATAGAACATAGAACAATAAAAAATTTACCCTCATCTAGAGCATTTTCTTTTTTTGAAACAAGCAAACTAACAAAATGTAACTATGGTTGTTATAACATCAATTAAGATAGTATTCTACTATATCAACAAGAATGAACTAGTTACTAAAAGGAAAAGTACATGACTAAGAGATTATAAGTCCTCATTTGGATTTAGCGTCTTCCAAGACTCGGCTCGCCATCTACAAGTGAGGGAAAGCAACATCTGAGTGCTTTTCCACCATCCACGGACTTGTGCAGTCCTTTGCACACCTTCCTAACTAGAAGGGGTGCCCTTCCCTTCTTACAAAAGGTAATGTTGGAAGACCCTCGAAATAGCCATCTGAGCTCTAGTGGTGAAACCCTACCTAACTGACTCTGCCTTGCTACTAAGGATTCCTTCCTGCTAAGCAGGCAACTCTGGCTAGTTAGGTATCTAGGTTACGTGTGAGTACTAGGTGCAGTTAGTGGCACCTGCACTTACTATGGCCATAGCTTGTACTACTGTACAGACTCACCCACCCTGCTTGACTTGGAAATGCTCTTTTAATCGAGGGCTTCTGAGAGACTTTCTCCCCACCTTTAACTCATGTCAAGACACCTGTCCTAGGGCAACTCCTTTGACCTACTTAAGGCTAAACAACCCAACACACTTTTCTTGGCTACCTGCCCCATGTGACCAACATACATGTTGCTAGGGTTTTACAATTAAATCACATTCTTCATCGCTACCTACTAGGGTTTTTACTTGAACACTCCTAATAGAGCAAACAATAAAGATTCAAACCCAATAAGGTAGATGGAACCTTTGATAATAACTCAAGACCAGTGCTCATATTGCATTTAACACATCTTGGCCATCTAATTGGCATGCATGGCATAATACCAAGAGGCAACCAGTCATTGATCAGGTATTTACTCACAAGAATCAAGCAGCACACAGTTCTTTTATTACCTTTAATTGATAAAAAATATCTTTCTTTTGTTGTCAACAATACATGCTCGATTTATTATGGTACTTCTTGACATTCTTTAATAAGAGCAACGTTATTGGTTAAGCTCATACTAATTGTCTGTAGTTTCAAGCTAAAATAAAAACTGTGGCACGTTAAAACCATGCTACAGATTTAGCCTATAAGGCTCTTTTAAAAAAAAATAACCAGTGAGCTAGTCTTGCGCCAAGATTGAGGCTAGAATTGTTTTCTTTTTATCTATATGAATTCACCCTATTCAGGTTTGTAGAAACCCCAGTTTCCCTGTTTTCTGAATCTAACTGATTTTGTGTGTTTTTGCGTTTTTTGATTGTTTTTGGTTTTTGAGCAATAATGAAAGAATGCGATTTTTGCAAAGAATGGATAAATAAATTCTAATAAAATCATACAATGCTGATATTGAGAGGAAGATGCAAGATCCAATGGCGCCAACTATTTATTCATCTTTAGAATGTCTTACAGTAAAGGATCTGACAACATGCAGCATTAAATCAGCATTATTTAATATAAAGAACCTGGTATTTTGCAGTAGGCTGGAAATACATAAATGGTACGGCTTTATTTGAAATTATGCTTCTCCCTTCGAATCACAAGCTCAATAGATTCCAGCTTCCCTAGCGCCAACTTTAGTGAAGATTGCTTGCCTGAGAGATAGGCGTTTTGGTCAGAATAAAGAACTCGCCTCCTAACTGATGGTACGGCCAGGTACAACAGCAGTACGGCCTGGGAATAATCAGCAATCAATGAATGAAGGTACGGCACTCAATAGAATCACCAGATCCAAAGGATATAGGCGTCCCCACTGATGATGATAGAAAGCCTGGTATGCAAGGCGTTTTCCTCTTAACAAGAGTACGGCTCAATAATGGAAGTACGGCCCTGCTGTACATTGTACGGCTGTCAGCAGCAACAGCAATTAAATATGTACGGCTCCCTTAAAACAATGCCTAGACTCTGAAATATGGTGCGCCTTGATAGATTTATGTCTTCCAGATGGAACCCTCAGCAAAACCTCTAAATATAGAATGATCTATGAAGTTCAATGATTTCCTCTGAATGAAGAAACCGCTGTGCTGGCAATAAATCAGGTGTTATTTCACACCCTCTGAACTGCTTCCAATGGAGATGGCTCGTTCCCCAAGGAATTCGAGACTGAAACCCTAAAGCTTCTTGCTCAGACCAAACTTGATCAATTTCCAAAATCAATAATCACATAATGGCTCGAATTCCAATGCAAAGCCTATATTCTCCTCAAAAGTGCGAATTCCTTAAAGATAGGGAATTTTATATAATTCGACTTTTTATTCTTTTAATTATTCAATAGTCTCCGATTAAATTTTAATAATAAAATATAATCGTCAACTGGCCCCTTTCTGATGATGGGCAACCCCTTCACTGAAATCACTTAAGTTATAATAAAATATTATAACTTTATATTATAATCTCCATTTAATTAATATTTAATTAATTCAATTAAATATTAATATCTCTCTCATTATTCATCCGATGCACGAGCTGTATGAAGCTGATGAACTCTGAAGTGATTCCGAACGCTAACAAATCCATACTGCTAAAAATAGCAGGGGTCCCACGCTGACTGCCAAGAACTGCTAAAAATAGCAACTTCTGCAAGAAGTGTCCGAATGAGCCCGAACGAAAGCCAACTGATCAAGAACTGCCAACTGAAGCTGAGCCAAGCTCCGACATGACCCTCTATCCATCCCATCAGCCTACGAGGGTCGCATAATAGGCTAATTCTTACAGACTCTGATGCTCGCCAAAAATGGGGACATTACAAGGTTGTACAACTAGCTTATGAGCAACAATAGAGATATCTGACTTGAAGATTAAAATATACGCTGCAAGTATTTCTTGAGTTTCTCTTTAGCAAGAATCATCTAAAATGAATTAGAAAAGAAGTGCATGTAGCAACAATCTCATAACTCTTCATTTACAAGAAGGCATGAAATATAAATCTGGAAATGTATGCAGCAACATCCCCATGAACGTTTCTTGAAACAAGAGCACTTAACTTCAGAAATAGAGTAACTCAAAAGCAATACGTGCCTGCTAATACTAATCTTGCGTTCTAAAATGGAGGTGGGCCATCTCGAGTTGGTGAATCAGTTATGTTACAACCTTTATTTATTTATAAATATACATATTGCCTTAATTTGGACGTGAGCAAGATTGCAGGAGTAATTCCTAAATTTCAGCCACAAAAGTGGCGCATCACATCTAGAAATACTTGAAGATTGAAGCTCTCATATAAGGGATAAGGAGGTTGGCGTCTTCAGCAAGGGTTGAGCCAAGCTGGAAAGACTTTAAGTTGCATCCTCTCAACACTTTACTTTAAAAAATTACTGTTCCAGATTTCATAATCAGGCATGTATTGCTTTTTGAGTTAGTTCATTTTGAAGTTAAGATTTCTTGACTCAAGAAACGTCCATGAAGATGTTGCTGCCTATGTGTTCCATATTTATAATTCATGTCTTCTTGATAACCAAGAGTTTATGAGACTTTTGGGCTGCGTGCACTTCTCCCTCTATTTCATTAGGTGTTTCCTTGATAAAAGAGAAACTCAAGAGTATATTTGCAGCGTATATTTTAATCTTCTTGTCTGATAGCTTTATTGATGCTCATAATCTGGTTGGACAGCCTAAATTGGGTGAGCTCTTAGCAACAAATTCACTGTTTATGCCTTAATAGATAAAAAGAAAACAATTCTAGTTTCAGTTTTGGCACAAGATTATTTCACTGAATATTTTGATAGAGCCTCATAGGCTAATTCCGTAGCATGATTTTAATGTGCCACTATTTTCTGTTTTAGTTTGACACTTCGAGGGGTTAGTATGAGCTTAACCAATAACATTGTTACTGTTAAAAAATGTCAAGAAGTACAATGATAGACTAGTCATGTATTGTTTGACAACAAAAGAAAGAGATTTTTTAGTTAAAGAAAATAAAAGAACTGTGTGTTGTTTGATTCTTTGAGTAAATACCTGATCAATGATCGGCTACCTCTTGGTGTTATGCCATGCATTCCAAATAGTAGGCCAACATGTGATAAATGCAAAACGAGCACTGAATTAGTCTCAAATTTTTAACAAAGGTTTTGTATACCTTCTTGGGTTGAAGCTTTATTGTTTTCACTATTAGGAGTGTTATTACAAAAACCCTAGTATTATGTGTACTAGTTTTACATGACTGGTAGTCCTAAAGAATGTGATTTAATTGTAAAAACCCTAGCATCATGTATGTTGGTCACACAGGGTAGGTAGCCAAGAAAAGTATGTTGGGTTACTAAGCCTTAAGTAGGTCAAAAGAGTTGCCCTAGGACAGGTGTCCTGACACGAGTAAAAGGCGGAGAGAAAGTCTCTCAAAAGCCCTAGATTAGAAGAGCATTTCCAAGTCGATCAGGGTGGGTGAGTCTATATAATAGTACAAGCTATGGCCATAGTGGGTGCAGGTGCCACTGACTGCACCTAAAACTCACACATAACCCAGACACCTACCTAACCAAAGTTGCTTGATTAGTAGGAAGGAATCCTTAGTACCAAGAAAAAGTCAGTCAGGTAGGGTTTCACCACCAGAGCTCAAATGGTTGTTTCAAGGGTTTTCCAACATTACCTTTTGTAAGAAGGGAAGGGCCCCCTTCCAGTTAGGAAGGTGTGTGGGGGACTGCACAAGTCCATGCATGGTGGAAAAACACTCAGATGATGCTTTCCCTCACTTGCAGATGGCGAGCCAAGTCTTGGAAGACACTAAATCCAGATGAGGACTTCTAATCTCTTCTTCTTGAACTTTTTCGTTCAGTACTTGAATTTTATAAAACCATTTCATTTATGTTGATATGGTAGAATACTATTTTAATTGTTGTTATAACAGCCATAGTTGCATTTTGTTATGTTGTTTGTTTCAAAAAAAAATGCTCTAGATGAGAGTAAATTCTTTATTATTCTATGTTCTATGTAAAGTGGATCTTACATATGGTATCAGAGCACGATTGCACACTAGGGCCTATGCAGAGATAGTTTTGTGCTTGCGAAACTAACATGAATCATCTTGTACTAGACATGGTACGCACAAAACAAACCGCACGCAAGTCCATCGCAAGAAACGCTCACTATTTGCAATGCAAAAAGGAGCAAGAAGCGTTGACAAATTCCATGGAAGGAAAGAAAGTGGAAGGAAAAGGCCGACTTAGGGAGAACGAGACCCTCTCCCACGCTATGGAAAGAATTCGAGATGTAAAAGCAGAAATCAAATGGTCGAAGGATTTAGACAAGAAATTACCCCAACCTCGGCATATACCGAGTGAAAGCAATTGCAATAACCCAACTAAGAGACCTAAGAATGACGAAGAGCACCTGCATGTGCATCCTCCCCCTGAGATTGTTGTAATAAGTTATGATGAGTCTAAGGAATATACACCTCTGAACCCCTAAACAAGAGGAACCCTATTCCTATATTATGTATGCCAATGTGCTGATGAAGAAAACATTATCCAAATGTTGTTAAATGAATACTTGTGTGTATGTCAAGTACATCTGTGATTGGTAATTAAAAAATAATAATAATGAAAATTGCACTTAAAGTAGCAAAACTATGTTGTGTAAATTGATGCATTGGTGCAATTAAATGAGATTTGAACCTTAAAACTAATACAATGTTTAACTGTAACTTCAGCAAGTAGATAATCTTAAATGATGCGAACACGTAGTTATCCAGAAGGAAGACGAGAATTGAGTTAGTCTTCTAGAAACCTAGAGAATAAAATTGATCAATTATTGGTACTGCTACAAGACACTGGGACTTGAGTAACCCATCTGGAATCAAAAAGAGCCAAGAAAGAACCCTCAAGGGGGGGAGACACGGAAAGCCGCCGTGAGCATTCTATTCTGAGTGAGCAAGAAGATGAGACAATCAGTGGGAACACTCATAATTCTGAAAAAGATCGGATGACCTTGGACTTGTTGCGAGATATGAGAAAGGTGATGCCCCAAAATTTGATGGGGCAAAATCAGGTGATGTCGCGAAGGTGTGGCTTGTGGAAATGGAAAAATATTTTGAGATCAAAGAATACACAGAGGACAAAAACGCTTTATGGGGAGCTTATCAGTTATCTGGGGAAAGCGTCCACATGGTGGACAAGTAAGAAGATGGAATTAGGGTCTAGCGCCAAAGGGTTGACATGGACTGAGTTTGTGGCTATATTTAGGCAAAGATGGCTGCCTCAGCTGTTTTATGATCAAAAACTGACTGAATTCCACAATTTGACACAGGGGATCTTTCGGTCAATCAATAATGGGAGAAGTTCATCAGACTCCTAAAGTATGTTCCTCAATATCATGGAGATGAATATTTACAGGTTCAGAAGTTCATACTAGGGCTGAAACCCCAAATTGGGGGATAGGTGGATTTATTGGGTCCAACTGCTATGGACCAAGCATATGAAAAGCCTATCAAGCAAGAACAGAGGCTGCAATCCATGGCCGCTGACAGGGAGAAGAAGAAGCATAAATTGTCTACAAATCCGAAACCATTTAAGAAGAAAGGGGACAAACATGAGGCTCAGCATAAAAATGACAAGGGGCACAGAGATCAGAAAGGTCGAGATCGAAGGGATAGGAAGGGTGGAAACAATCAAAATAACAATAATAAGAAAAATCAGGATGTCAGAAGACCCATTGAGAGAAGAGGTCCACCTAGAGGGTACTTTACATGTGGTGGGGACCACTATGCCAACCAATGCCCTACTAAAACAATCGGGCCATCTTCCCAAGGAAATCCTTTACCATCTCAGCAAACTATGTTCCACCAACGCATACATACGGCAATGGACAACTATCAAGTTGAATATCAAATCATGCCAATTGAGACCTCAGGTAAGTTTTTTGGAAACCCAGTATCAATCTTAATTGACACAAGAGCTACAGAATGTTTTGTATCACCTAGAGTTTTGAGTAAGATACCTAGAACAGTGAATTACATGCAAAACACTTGGTCTGTAGAATATGCCAACCAGTCCAAGGCTCAAGTAAAGCAATGTTTGTTTGAGGCCCAGATTGATTTTCCTAGCTTCTCTACTAAAGTAAACCTTTGCGTAGCTCCCCTAGGTGCTTATGATGTAATCCTAGGAATCAATTGGCTGTGGAGGCACAGAGCCCAAGTTGATTGTTTTTCTAAAACTGTGGAACGTTTAGATGACCTAGGACATAAGGTGTTCATATGGGGGACTATAAGACCAGTTAAAATAAGGCAGATTTCTGCAATGCAATTAAAAAGGGCCAGACGCAAGGGTTGTCAAGTTTTTGCAATCAAGATGGAGGTAGTGGAACCTAGTGAAACCGAAGAGTTGATCTTCTTTGACGATTTGATGTTTTATGAATCCCAAAAAATTGCAATGGAGAGTTGTGAGGAAGTCTCGGAAAGAAAAGATTCTGAATGGGATAAGTATCCCTACCTTAAGGATTTTGTTGATGTCTTCCCTGAAGAGTTACCTAGTCTGCCACCTAGAAGAGCCTCTGACCTCAATATTGATATTCAACCTGAGGAAAAACCAATATCTAAAGCCCCATATCGAATGACAACTACTAAATTGATGGAGTTAAAAGCTCAGCTGGAACTTCTTGAAAAGGGTTTAATCCAACCCAATGTCTCACCATGGAGGGCGCCAATTATCTTTGTTAAAAAGAAAGATGGTACACTTAGGCTATGCATTGACTACCAAATGCTCAATAAAGTAACCATCAAGAACAGATACCCCTTACCATGTATTGATGATTTTTTTTATCAGATGCGAGGGTCAACGGTGTTTTCTAAGATTGACCTCCGGTCAAGATACCATCAATTGAGATTGAAGGAGGACATTCATAAAACGGCTTTTAGAACTAGATACAGGCACTATGAATTCATGGTCTTGCCCTTTTGATTAACGAACGCCCCAACAACCTTTATGAACTTAATCAACAGCATGTTCCAAGACTATCTAGATAAGTTTGTACTAGTGTTTTTGGACAATATTTTGATTTACTCCAAAAATGAGGAAGAACATCTTCGGCATCTACACTTTGTGCTTCAAAGGCTGAGAGATAATAAGTTGTACGGAAAATTGTCCAAATGCTCATTTTTCCAGAAAGAAGTGCAGTAGTTAGGGCACATTATTTCCACTGAGGGAATTGTAGTAGACCCGGCTATAATCATGGCCATTTAGGAATGGCCAGAGCCAAAGAATGTGCAAGAGGTCTGAAGTTTTATAGGGTTGGCCGGATATTATAGAAAAATTTTGACTAATTTCTCCCAAATTGCATGTCCCATTACATCACTTTAGTGAAAGGGGAAGAGATTTTTCTGGACAGATAAGTGTCGGGAAGCATTTGAAGTTTTGAAGGAGAAGTTGACAACAGCACCGGTACTACAAGTACCAGACTCTGAAGGGCATTTTGTAGTAACCACGAACGCCTCAAGAGAAGGGTTAGGTGGTGTACTCATGCAAGACGGAAGAGTCATTGTGTATGAGTCTCAGAAATTGAAAAAATACGAGCAAACCTATGCCCCACATGACCTTGAGTGGGCTACAATTATGCACGCATTACAAGTCTGGAGACATTACTTACTAGGAAAACCCTTTGAATTGAGATTTGACCACTAAGGGTTGCAATATCTGTTCTCTCAACCAAATTTGAATGCTCGGCAAAGGTGGATTGAGTTAATCTCGGACTATGATTTCGAGATCAGCTACATCAAGGGGAAAGAAAATCAAGTAGTGGATGCTCTGAGTAGGAGGCATATAACCTCCATTTTAATGATTTAGACAAACCTTCGAAACCAAGTTATCCAATCCTCAAAAGGAGATGAATACTACCAACAGGTTAAACAAGCTCTAATAAAGGGACCCTCAAGACCATAGATGTGATGGTTTCCAATTCGATAATGACGGGATGCTTAGGTACAAGGGAAGAATGTATATTCCAGACTCAGAAGAATTAAGGAAGTTGGTTCTTCATGAAGTTCATAATGCACCCTATTCTGGACATCCAAGGGTAACTAAACTAGTGGCAGATTTGCGGTCATTGTACTTCTAGAATGGAATGAAGAGGGATGCTGCAAAATATGTGGAAGAATGTTTACAATTCCAAAGAGTTAAAGTAGAACACCTTCACTCGGCAGGATTATTATACCATCACGAAGTTCGTGGATGGAAGTGGCAAGTGATTAGCATGGACTTTATACAAGGACTTCCAATGTCCAAAAACAGACACAATACAATTTTGGTGGTAGTTGATAAGCTCACTAAGGTCGGGCATTTTATTCCGGGAAACCTAACTAATGGGACACCCGTAATAGAAAGAAAATTTGTGCAAGAAATTTTCAGCTTGCACGGGGTTCCAGAAAAGATCATATTTGATAGGGATGCCAGGATGACCTCTAGGTTTTGGCAAACACTATTTACTTCCCTTGGTACCCAATTACACATAAGCTCAGCATATCACCTGGAGACAAATGATCATACGGAAAGGGTGAATCAGGTACTAGAAGATCTAAGAGTTTATTGCATGGACCAGCAGCATAAGTGGGATGATTATCTTCTGCTTGTCGAATTTGCTTACAACAACACATATCATTTCTCTATTAAGATAGCACCATTTGAGGCATTATATGGGTGCAAGTGCCACACTCCTATAAGGTGGAACAGGCTAGAAGATAGGATTAGCCTTGGCCCCGAAATGCTCTCAGAAATGGAAGAACAGATCAGAGTGATCAAAAAAGGTTGGCTGAAGCAAATGACAGGAAGAAGAGCTATGCAAGTGCTAAGAGAACGTTGGAGATAAGGTGTTGTTAAGAGTAAAACCCCAAAAGAGTGCCATTAAATTTGGGAAGTCTACGAAGCTAGCACCAAGATATGTTGGACTGTTTGAAATTCTAGAGGAAATTAATCCAATGGCCTATCAGATTTCTCTACCGCCAGCCCTATCTAGGATGCACAATGTTTTTCATGTTTCATATTTAAAGAAATATATACCTGGTAGTAATCATGTAATTGATTGGAATGCCTTGCAAGTGCAAGATCCTGGAGTGGTGTTGATAGAGCCTAGCAAGGTGCTCGAGATGGGTAAGATTAGCATGGCCCCTGTGCAAGATGACACGCATAAATCAAGAAATGGTCCAAAAAATTTTGATCAAATAGTGCAACCATCATAACTGTTGAGTGAAAATTATGTAATCAACTTTTCAATAGATTGCAAAACTAGGACTCAGCCACAGCTATGTGAGATGTAAATCTCTCCTCTCAGAAAGGGGAGACACCCTTCTTACTACTTATGGAAGCAACGATCAAACTTATTAAAGTATTTACACAATACACATTATACTTACAAAATGGGATGAAATATACCGGACCAATTTTTTTATTTTTTCACAAACACTCCAACACAAGGAACACCCGTTAGGGTTAGTCCAAACCAAAACCAGCAGTTTGCAAGTAACTCTTTGCCAAGAATGTGCACTCAATCTCAAGATGAGAAAGATGTTGTCATATGGCAAGAGGATCGTCAGTACAACTGGAAAGGAATTACAATACTGAAAGCAAACTCGACACCAAGAATGTGCTTTCCAACCCAAGGAGGGAATGGAGCTACCATATGGCGGAGATACTAAGGAATTACAATGCAACTCAGAATGTAAATAGGCGGCAAGCCAGCCTCTTCCACTTTTCAGCGGGCAGTACAATAAAGTAAGAGAAAGATAGATAAGAGAATTGCTGATAGTACTACTAATCAGCTTACAATATGTTAGAATGCTTGCCAGAGCCTAGTAATCCAAGTTCTTCAATGCTGCAACAATTTATAAGACTTCCTCAATGCTTATCAAACCTCTCTAGACTCAAACTCCTCACAAATCTGCATTTATCTATGACTGATATAACAGACCAACAACTGAAATGAAGTAATCAACAACCCTAGAACCCACTAAAATACTCACAACTCACTCAATACTTTCCAGAATGGCATGAGACTAGATGAAAATGAAAGCTAGGATGATGACAATGAGATCTAGACTGAGAAATGACCAACAAAATGCAACATTATTTTTTGTGCACACTTCCCAAGACAGCCCAAAATGGTATAGCCAAGGAGAAGGGCGATTTTGCTTTTAAAAATCCAGATCAGCATTAAAAAATCTACAACTTTGCAAGAATGGTCGCCCCACATAGAGAAAAGGATTTATGCAATGCCCAGAACAATAATATTTTTATTTCATGAGATATGAGCAATTCTTACAATCAGCTATGATATTCAGCAACTCCAAAATGAGACAGAAAATGCAAACTAGAACTCCAAAATGCAAGATACTCAACTGAAAATGCAAGACAAACCTATTACAAACTATCTCTCAACTAGTTGTTATCTTTCAAGCAAGAAGATGAGCCAAGCTAGGAGGCATTCATTCCTCAAAGCAATCCCAACACCATTTCGGTAGCATAACAATATTCAAGTTAGAAGATAGTGAAATGAAGACCCAAGGCTCCCTTTTATAATTTTGAGGAGACACTTCCAGATGCTTCTAGAAGGTGCGCCCACTCCACAAGATGCTTTTAGGGTTTTGACTTAACCAAGTCTTCCTTCAAGATGGAGTCCTTTTTCATAAAGGCAATTTTTCTTTAATTTAAAATTATCTTCTCTCCAAAGGTTGGTGTCCCACCTCCAAGAGAAATATTTGACCTTAGAAATATTAAAACTTTCCCTGATGATGTGTCCACCCATGAGGTCCCCTTTTTCAGAACAACTTAAAGTCATGAAGCTAGGCCAAGGGGTTATAACATTATAATATAACATTATTTTAATTAAAATACTTCTCTCCAAAAAATGCATCAAAAGGCCCAAACAACCATACCAACTGAATTGACTGCAGAGGGAAGCCAACCTGTCTACTGCCAAAAATAGAATTTACTAAAAATAGTAAATTCGGAAAGTTGCTCAGATCAAAGTGCATGCGACACCATTGCGAAGCTTTCTGAAAACCCAAAAAGAATCCACAATCCAAAATCCCAAACTCCGAGATGTAGCCGTCATAACTTGCTAAAAATAGTAAGTTCGGAAAAGTTGCCCGACGTCATTGCATGTCATACCTCCGTGAAGCTCTATGAAAACCTAGAAGGAATCCAAAATCCAAACAGCCAAACTCCAACATGCAAACCCCTGAATCTTCAAAAGAATCCACCAAGCAGCCGAAAACCCTAATTCTGCCATTGACTAGCCGACAGCACTTCGAGGATTGGCCATCAATCACTAAACAGTATAGTGCTAAAAATGGGGTCATTATAGTTCGCCCTTCCCAAAATTGTTTGTCCTCAAGCAAAGCCACCACAACCTCAAAGAATATAGAACTAATCAATACCCCAACAAGTATGATCCCAGGGTCCCAAGTCTGTCTTGAGAAGGACCCGCCATGCCAATGCTGCACCACTCTGATATGATCAATGAAAACATCATGCCAATGCTGCACCAACCTCCTCAGTAACTCCAGAATGTTACCATCCATGATACGCAAGCTAAGAAATCTTAAAGGACTGAGATCAATATCATGCAATGTCTCATGTTCAAAATGCTCTAAGTCAAAAATATCAACCATACCACTATCTATCACCATCCTAGGAAAGAAGAAGGATAGGCTACTCAACTCAAAATCAAACTCCTCAGCATACCTCCACATGGTAACAAACGAAGCCCTAATGGCAAATGTGACATCTTCAAAACTTCTTGCAAAGAGGAAAACAATCCTTTGCAAGAGCTCAACAAACTCATACTCATGTCTCCTCATGGAACTACTATGCATCAACTGAATTATACTGACACCCCCATGAAGACTTCTAATCACTCTTACAGTTCCAACTCCAAGAGTCTCAGAATGAAAAGCCAAAGCATGTGGAAGTTTGCTGTCCCGAACCAGTATAGTAAAAAAACTATCAAAATTTGCTTCACAAACCTCCATAGGGTGAACTCCGAGAATATGATAGGTGTGAAGGAACAAATAATCTCTGCTATTCAAGGCTGAAGTCAGCAAAGTACAATCTAATTTTAGTACTTCACACTAGGAAAAACAGCAACACCAATGAAATTCCCAAGTGTGAGTGTATGAGATGAGCATTGAGATGCAATATAACACCTCAAAAATGGCAGGAAAACACACTAGAGTAATCTCCAACTGAAAATTACCACCTCTTTGACAAGTAGTGATGGGCAAACTCTCCCAAATGAGAGTAACTCCACAAGTAAAGTGGCTGGTTTGCCTCCAACCAGCAAGCGCATGTCTCAAAATCTGCCCTTGTCTTGGCCAAGGATCACTGCCAAGAGCGACCAACTGTTCATATTTCCAACCTATACTCAAAATTTCTCTCCAATCCATTTGTTGATGAACAAACGGAACCATCAAGTGGCTAGAAAAGAGGGGAACAATACCAACAAAACTGGAAATTTGATCCTTATCCCTCCAAAAGTCCTTTCCCCAAGTAATAAGCTCCATCAACCCATGTTGAGAATCCCAAGCATGGATACCCAACTGAAAGTGATTTTCAACACAAGGAAGAGAAATCTCAACACATTCCCAAGTGCTAGTGAGAATCAAGTGCATTCTCCTGAAATTGATGCCCCACCTAGTGAATCTTTGAAGCCTATCCATGAAAGTTCCAACAACGTTGGAGCATGAAATATTAGATGGCCTCAAATCCAACTCCAACAATGGACTAATAAGTGCCAAAGCATCATTCATCCAAAGGGATGGATTGAAAAGCATACAAACACCAAGTTCTGGTCCATCTTTCTTCCCTACTTTATGAGTAACAAGACTGAAACCTTTGCTCCTTGCTGCTATAATGAACCTATGAACAACTACCAAACTATGTTTGGACAACATCTTGATGTCAAGGATGCTGATAACATCTTGATTCAACAATTCCCAAGTGGAGACTTCATCCTCAAACCCTCTTATGCATTCACTAACGAGCAACCCTGGAAGATTATTAATCACAATTTGTGTCACATCCTCATAGAGTGATATCAAAGCATCCTTCGACTGAAGTTCATACTTGACCTCATGCTTGGTCACTTCAGTACATTACTGGAGTTCATACTTGACCTCATGCTTGGTAACTTCGCTACATGACTCATTTTTCAAAACAAAGAAAGGATTGTCATAAGTTGCTTCACCACCCACTTCAAAGAAAGGATTGTCAAAAACTTGGAAGTCCTTCTTTTCGTCTTGCTGATCCAAATCTGCACATGCAACTTCTGATTTCCTTGTGAAACCTTCAAGATCAAACTCCTCTTGAAGACTATCAAGCTCACCAATTACTTGCTTGATTTCTTCAACTCTTTGCTCATTCTCTTGCTCCCTAAAAAGTTTGAAATCAGCAAACTGGTCTTCAACCTCTATTAGAGCCAACTGAGTTTCTTTCAACTTGTCCTTGATTGATTTAAGCTCCAGAGTGAGCTCATCAACCAAACTCTCCTTTTCTTGGAAAACACCAATGGTCTTCTTTGCAACTTCAATGGTGTGATCACGATCTTCAATCAAGTGTAAGTACTCTGATTTCAATGTCTCCAAGGAGTCTTTGACATGTTGCAAATTAGGGAGAATAACTTCGTCCTTAATCCCTTTCAATCTCTCATCAAATTGAACCTTCCAGTATAGATCTTCAACCAAGCTATGTGTGTGATCAAACATGGATCGAGTTTGCACTTCCTTGTCAATGAACACCTTGAATTGACCTTCCCACTCATAAGAATGCGAAGATGGTGAACTACTAATAGGCTGCAACTAAAAATCAGAACCTTGCCCCTTGTCTTTGCTGCCCTCAATGCTGCTCCAACATCCTTGTACTTTACCACCAACATGCGGATAATTGTAATGTCCCCTTCTCGAACCTGACCTTTCCAGTGACCGTTGGCCTTTTTCTGGAAACCCGAAGGCTAGTCGGAAGGTAAAATTAGGGTTTCCTATTTTTAAGGATGTCCTTGCTCAGAGTTAGTGGATTCAATGGCGGATTCTTTCTGGGTTTTCAGAGAGCTTCGCAGTGGTATGTTCATCTCGGCTTTCTGAGCATCTTCAGGAATTTACTATTTTTAGTAAATTCTATTTCTGGCAGTTTTTCAGTTGGGTTCGGCTTGGTTGACTTCCTACTTCAGTTTGGTCAGTTGACTTGGTCATTATTGGCTTCAGGGCACAATTGGAGAGATAAGTTGATATATTTAATTAAAAGTCACGTTTTAATATTTTATTCGAACGTTGACCCCTTGGCCTAGTCTATTGACTTTATGTTGTTTTGAAAAGTGGTCTTTTTGAGGGTGGCGCCTCATTAAGGATTATTTTATATTTTATCCAAAGTCAAATCAAGATATAAGGTGGGCGCATTTATTAAAGTATTGAATTTATTTTAAAAGTGAATATTCAACTTGAAGGAAAAGGACGCCATCTTTGAGGAGATTAGGGTTTTTGACTTTGAGAGGAGTTTAGGGTTTCGAGAAGTCAACCTGAAATTATAAAAGGAAGACTTGGATCATCATTTGGGTATCTTTTATCTACAGGAATGTTATGCTGCCGGATTGGCTTTGGGATTGCTTCGAGGAATGAAGGCCTCCTAGCTTGGGCATTGCTTCTCGCTTGAAGGACAGCGACTAGTGGTGATTTAAGATAGATTTGTGAGTTTGCATTTAGTTTTGAGCATTGTTTCAGCTTGTGCATTATTAGATCTGTTTTGCATATTAGTGGGTTTCAGCATTTTGCATTTTAAGCTACAGCAGATCCGTGTTTTCATTTGTAAATCAGAAAACAAAAATAATCTCGTTCTGGGTATTGTGTCATTGCATCTTATTGGTAAGGGCGCCCCTTCATGAATATTTGCAGATTTTAATACGAAGCTTATGATTTTATAATGCAAATCCGTCATTCCTTGAAGGCCGAACTTTCTAGAGTGCATTGGGATTCGTGTCAATAATTAATAACCATTTTTAGATGCCATTTCTTATTACTAAGTTAGGCGCCATCATTTTGAGGGTCTATTGCATCAGATTTGAGATCATTTGGGTGAGAAATGAGAGAGTTATGAGCATATGAGTAAATTCATAGGTTGCTGGTTTTATGACAAAAAATGCAGATTTGTATGACAGTTTAAGAAATCTGCATCTTCCTTATCTGGTTGGTGTTGAGATTTCATTGTATACTTTGCAGAAGCTTCCTTGTTGAATGCATCATTTGAAAGAGCATCTTAAGTCTTGATATTGCAGGCAATGACATCTTTGTAAGCTGGCAGTAGTACTGACCAGTTGTTCTTATTATTGCTCATCGTTATTGTAATACTTATTCTTCCTTCAGTTCTTGTTGTAATAGATAAATCTCCGCCCTATGGTAGCTACTCTCCCATTCTAGGTTAGCAAGCACATTCTGGGTGTTGAGTGTTTTCAGCTTTCAGCATTTCTCTTTCAAGCATTGTTATTGTAATCACTCCGTCATATGGTCGCCCCTCACTCCGCATTGGATTGGGTAGCACATACTTGACGTTGAGTTCCCTTCCAGTATTTAGAGTAGAAGATCCTCTGACCATATGCTCGCCATCATCGGCGCCATTCTTGGTTAGAGTTGCTTTTTGCATAAGCAGTTTGATTCAGATCCCTTGACCAATGCTCACACCTTGCCAACATCGGGATCCTGGTGTACATACTGGTTAGAGTTGCTTCAGTACGTTTTGGTTTATCATCTAACCTTAACGGGTGCTTGTAATTTGAAATTGTAAAAAATTTGGCTCGGAATATTTCAATAATGCTCAATGTCATGGAGATGATCATTCTCCATGATTTCTTCAACTCTATGTTTGCAATCAGCTTCTTGAATGGAAAAATCAGACTTGTGTTTGTAAACCTCTTTAACTCTTTCCTCTTCAAGAGCCATATGGTCTTCTAGCTCTTCTTCTTCATCACTGTCTTCTTGATCAAACATTATAGCAGCATCCAACTTGCTCAATGGATCATAATCATCCGCTGTTCGGAAAGTTTCCGTAGAAACATTTTCTTCTTTAGTGGCTGCAACCACTTCAAAGAGATCATTATGGAACTTCATTGAACACTCTTCTTCTTCGAAGACAACTTCCTCTTCAATGGCCACCTCATAGCTTGCAATGCAATCTGATTTTTGATCTTCATTTGGATCAAAGGGGAATTCATCCCACAAAGATTCTTTATCATACCTTGGTGCCAACCAACTGGGATCCCAACCAGTAAAAGGCTGATTGTTTTGATCAAAAGGAAAGTACTCTTCATGCTCCTCTTGGATTGTTGAGTCTTTGAATAGGTCACCATGTAACTCACTTGAACTGATTTCTTCACAAGTCCTTCTCTCCAAGGGCTTAGTTTGATGATCAAACCCATGTTCACCCATGTCACCAACGTCATAGTGAAGCAGAGAATCTTCAATGTTAGCTGTTTTGAAAACTTCATCCCTTTTTCCTTCAATGTAACCACCATCTATAGGTATATTTCTGATCTCATCTTTAGTAATCATATGCATACTAAAAAGGTCTCCTTGATCACTTGTCATAATTTCTTCTTGTGAAAACTCTTGAGGAGTTTGGACAGCAACAAGAGGAAAACTATCCATCACCAAATCTTCAACACGAGGTGATACAATCATGTAGGAATCATTACCAACATTATCACTTCGGAAATGGTCATGGGCTGATTCAAAGGCACCAACAGTATTTCCTTCTACTTGCTCTTCTTCAGCAAACTCATCCCATACAACAGTACTACTGAAATCTTCTGTGAAGCCCTTAGCTTCAAGACCTTCATAGGTTGAATCCTTATTAGGACTCAAGACTGTTGTTATGTTCTTTTCACCGAGCTGATCTTCATCACTTCCTATTACATGCAAGTCAAGGGAAGTATTATGGGGCTCTAACCTTAACTCCTCATTTTCCAAGGTATCTTCATCAAGCTCACAATCATTCTGATGTGACATGTGCACCTTTCTATCCTGACTTTCAGACTTAGCAAAGATCTTTCTGATTCCCCATCTTATGTCAGGATCCTTCATTAGCGTAGTTAGTTCCTGCATTAACTCAAGTAAAGACTTCTCTGTAGTCATCTCTCTCTGTATGTAGTGTCTGGTATCTCTGTCACTCATCTGACAACTAAATCATTGAATATTTTCACAGGATGGCAGGATCTTGGCTCTTATACCACTGAAATATACTGGACCAATTTTTTTATTTTTTCACAAACACTCCAACACAAGGAACACCCGTTAGGGTTAGTCCAAACCAAAACCAGCAGTTTGCAAGTAACTCTTTGCCAAGAATGCGCACTCAATCTCAAGGTGAGAAAGATGCTGTCATATGGCAAGAGGATCGTCAGTACAACTAGAAAGGAATTACAATACTGAAAGTAAACTCGACGCCAAGAATGTGCTTTCCAACCCAAGGAGGGAATGGAGCTACCATATGGCGGAGATACTAAGGAATTACAATGCAACTCAGAATGTAAATAGGCGGCAAGCCAGCCTCTTCCACTTTTCAGCGGGCAGTACAATAAAGTAAGAGAAAGATAGATAAGAGAATTGCTGATAGTACTACTAATCAGCTTACAATATGTTAGAATGCTTTCCAGAGCCTAGTAATCCAAGTTCTTCAATGCTGCAACAATTTATAAGACTTCCTCAATGCTTATCAAACCTCTTTAGACTCAAACTCCTCACAAATCTGCATTTATCTATGACTGATATAACAGACCAGCAACTGAAATGACGCAATCAACAACCCTAGAACCCACTAAAATACTCACAACTCACTCAATACTTGCCGGAATGGCATGAGACTAGATGCAAATGAAGCTAGGATGATGACGATGAGATCTAGACTGAGAAATGACCAACAAAATGCAATATTATTTTTTGTGCACACTTCCCAAGACAGCCTAGAATGGTACAGCCAAGGAGAAGGGCGATTTTGTTTTTAAAAATCCAAATCAGCATTAAAAAATCTACAACTTTGCAAGAATGGTCGCCCCACATAGAGAAAAGGATTATGCAATGCCCAGAACAATAATATTTTTATTTCATGAGATATGAGCAATTCTTACAATCAGCTATGATATTCAGCAACTCCGAAATGAGACAGAAAATGCAAACTAGAACTCCAAAATGCAAGATACTCAACTGAAAATGCAAGACAAACCTATTACAAACTATCTCTCAACTAGTTGCTATCTTTCAAGCAAGAAGATGAGCCAAGCTAGGAGGCATTCATTCCTCGAAGCAGTCCCAGCACCATTTCGGCAGCATAACAATAGTCAAGTCAGAAGATAGTGAAATGACGACCCAAGGCTCCCTTTTATAATTTTGAGGAGACACTTCCAGATGCTTCTAGAAGGTGCGCCCACTCCACAAGATGCTTTTAGGGTTTTGACTTGACCAAGTCTTCCTTCAAGATGGAGTCCTTTTTCATAAAGGCAATTTTTCTTTAATTTAAAATTATCTTCTCTCCAAAAGTTGGCGTCCCACCTCTAAGAGCAATATTTGACCTTAGAAATATTAAAACTTTCTCTGATGATGCGTCCACCCATGAGGTCCCCCTTTTCAAAACAACTTAAAGTCATGAAGCTAGGCCAAGGGGTTATAACATTATAATATAACATTATTTTAATTAAAATACTTATCTCTCCAGAAAATGCATCAAAAGGCCCAAACAACCATACCAACTGAATTGACTGCAGAGGGAAGCCAACTGAACTGAAGCCAATCTATCTACTGCCAAAAATAGAATTTACTAAAAATAGTAAATTCGGAAAGTTGCTCGGATCAAAGTGCATGCGACACCATTGTGAAGCTTTCTGAAAACCCAGAAAGAATCCACAATCCAAAATCCCAAACTCCGAGATGTAGCCATCATAACTTGCTAAAAATAGTAAGTTTGGAAAAGTTACCCGACGTCGTTGAATGTCATACCTCCGCGAAGCTCTATGAAAACCTAGAAGGAATCCAAAATCCAAACAGCCAAACTCCAACATGCAAACCCCTGAATCTTCAAAAGAATCCACCAAGCAGCCGAAAACCCTAATTCTGCCACTGACTAGCCGACAGCACTTCAGGGATTGGCCATCAATCACTGAACAGTGTAGTGCTAAAAATGGGGTCATTACATGGGGGGTGTGTGTCGCATTCATTCTTCTCTCTTTTTTCAGATAAGATGTTTTCAATGCTTCACTATTGGAAGTTTTTAATTAACAATAACTCTAAACAATCAACAAGCAGTAATTCCAATACTTCTATCTTGTCAAAGCAAAGCGTAGAGGTACCAGAAGTGATTAACAATAAACAAATAAAATATAAGGGAAAGCTCACGAAGGCACAAAGTCGTTCCGTACCTTTTTTCAACAGTAGATCCTTGAGATACGTGTCATTTGTTGCATTAAAAGCACAAAGTCTTCTTAGATGTAGCAATTCCTCGAACAACATGAATGATTACAAGCACAAAGTCTTATAGATCATTCAACCAAAGTATCCAAACAATAAACTCAAATCCAAATAAGAAATGTAACACAAAGTTTACATAAATTACTTGAAGCCCTTAGATCTCACACAATAATCACCACCAATCTTAATCAACTTCAAAAGACGATTGATCCAACGCAAAGTTTGGCATGCAACTTCCTTCTTTATTGATAAGATTCAAATTCACAAAGCATGAACACAAAGTTTCACAATTTGTTGCAAAAAGAGAAGCACTTCATTGCTAGAGATAAAAGATAAACAATACAATAAAAATCCCTCATATATATAGAGGAGAGGGATGAGCAAATCTAGGAAATCAAAGGAGTAAAATTAGGAAAGTTAGGTGAGCTAATTAAGGAAAATCTCACCTAACTTTGACCAAAGTCAAAGTGTAATTTTTTTTCAAGAAATTACATCTCAGATTTTGGTGCAATTACATTTCGAGAAATGACATTTAAGATGTCAAAAACTATTTACAAGATGCATAGGGGAAAGCATCAAAAACTTGAACACTGGGAAATCAAGAATCTTCATAGTTCCTTGCTTGGATGCAAAAGTCTTCATACTTCATCCCGGTTTCCTGTGTGAACCTTTCATTTGGACCAACGGTGTAATCCACAATGGTGTGAATCCTCGTGATCAATTTCATGGCAGATGAGTGAACCTTTTTGCACCTGTCAAGATGCGTTTTAAGGTTATCCAATGTAAGCCTTGTATCACAAATGACATCCAGAGAGGCTTCTAAAAAGTTTGTACTGTCAATCAACTTCATGATGGCTTCTTTGAAGATCAAGGATAGTTTTGTGGCCTGCAGGAAGATACGATTCTCCTCAAGAAGCCGCCATAGTAAGTTAGTAACTCCTTGATTCCTTTTTCAAGAATCAGATGATGCCCTTCGACATCTTCTTGTACTTGGTGGAGATCTTCTATAAGAGACTCAAACACATGAATATGGTGCTTCAAAGATTCTCTTACCTCTATATATTTTCCTTTGTCGGGAATCACCCCGGCTTCCACCAATTTACTGAGCTTTGCCTGTTTCATTTGTGACCACAACAAGAATTTTTCCATTTCTTTGTGCTCTTGGGAAAGTGCACTCTCATTATCAAGCTCTGTTTTGAGCTTGGCTATTAGAGTAGCTTTCTCATCTGCAGCAATTATAATCTAAGAACCGTGTTCTACGATCTTTTTGATGAAATCATACAACACCCTGCCTTTGGAAGCAAATTTCTCAGCTTTCTTGACAGCTAGGTCCTCAACACTTACCATTGCTAACAGTTGTACATTACTTGTAGATCCTGCAAGTCTCCTCACAACAGTGGCATAATGTTTTGCCCACTACTTGAACATATTACGAGCTTGCTCCATTTTGTCTAGTCTTCCAACCAAGATATCCAAAGTCACCTACGCATCTGCTTTTGCACTTTCATTTGTAACTTTTCCAAGCTAGACCCTTGTCACTGTATAATCCTCCATGTTGACATCTCCTTCTTTATGAGGTGGTATGCCAATTTCTACATACTTATGACCAGTTTTGTCAACATTCAGCCATGAGTACACTTTTTCCTTTTTCTTCCCTTTAGCTTTTGGAGGGACTATCTCTTCAAGGTCAAGCTCTTCTGGAGAAATCATCTGCTTCTTTCACTTCGACACTTGAGATATCAACCAAGGGGGAAGAGAGGTGATACGAGCTTTTGGATTAACCATCAACTCTCTTGTCACTGTCTCTTCTAAAGTAGCAACTGGTATTGTGACAATAGGCTCAGTATCTGTCATAATTGCTCATGTAGTTTGCACATTGAATTGATCATGCATTGATTCATTCATGAACCAATTAAAATCAATCTCTAAAGTAATATCATATGATGACGATGACAGGCTAGGAATAGATGATGGAGGACTAGATAAAATATCAATCGTATGTATACTTGTCACTGAAGGAGTATCAAGTATGGTTGATGCTACAGAAGTAGGCGAAACATCCACTGCGGGTATGATGGTGGTAGAAATAAGTGATGTAGGAACAGGTGGTGGAGTGTTTGAATTCAAAGGTGTATGAGGAACATTTGAAATCACAGGCGATGATGTTCTAGGAAGTTCTTCAACTACATTCTCAAATGGAGACATAGCTCTTTCTTCATCATACCTAGGTTCCTGTTGATCATCCTCTCGTCCTTTTGACTCTAGTTCACCTTCAAAATCACCTTCAGACTCTTGTTCATCTTCAAAATCTTCTTCTTCATTAGAGTCTTCTCCTACTGAAACTTCTTCAACGGATTGATCACTAGAATTTCCTTCATCGGAATCTATCTCCTTAGAAACAACTCCTTTTCCTTTGGAACAAGATGGTTCAGATTTCATAGTTTCTCCTTCTAAGACAGCCAATGTGTCCTTGCCAACAGTGAACTTGATCCTTGGGCCTCTTCGCGAAGAAGTGGGAAGAGCTGCAAATTTGTCTTTCATGCGGAGTTCTTGCTGTCGGTTGGCTTCTGCTTCGGATTCCTCTCCCTCTGAATCTGTTCTGAAAGTCTTCATCTCAAAGTCGTGCTTGTGTAGCCACTCTGCAGTGTTAGACAAGATTGGTGCCAATCTTTCCCTGATGCTAGCACTTTCTTTTTTGGACCTTTGAATTGCAGGCAATAGCCTCCTGGCTATTTCTTGTTCATGGTAGACAGCATTCATGATATCGCCAGGATCTATGAAATCCTCTGGTAAGTCGGCAACACCAAGATCTTTGATCTATTGTATAGTTAACCTGCAATAATCCATCTTGTGAATAGTCTCATCTCTACAATCAGCCCAGATGTCCTCAAAATGGTATCTGTGATGATGACCCTTTTGAAACCTCTTCCTAACATCTCAGTAATCAAAATCAAACCTGTATCTATAGGTCCTGATTGTCATGACCTGCATCTCTACATAGACTGATTTGGCTTTTTGTACAGTCTTGATAGTATACCTACTGATTGTCGGTGGGAACTTAAATCCACGCTTGTGAATATTTCTCCGTTCTTTGTGCACTAAAATCAGCTGTCTGCACATCTCCATGAGAACCCACTTATCCAAGGGGTATCGTGGCAACATGTAAGGGCAACCAGTGGAGCACCCTACTCTTAAATAAGTAAAAGTTGGGAACTGTAGAAATATGCATCCAACTTTACTTACCATTTTGTAGGCCTCATCAGATACCCTCTTTCTTTCGAGAGTTGGATCAAAGCTAAAAAGAAAAGGGGCAAAGAAAGTATCAGTAACACTCCTAAAATGATGAAAATTTCTTTCAACTCCAATTGATAGAAAAAAATTTATACAGGAACAATGTGCCTATTCCCTCTTGTAGATAGACCTAGAAATTGCCTCATCACGGCTGCAGCATACACCAGATAAGTCATATAGAATTTTAATGTGGATGGCACATTGATCAGCTATTCATGTATTTCATCATTGATCTGTTTGCCCCAATCAATGTTAACTTTTTGTCTTCTTATGATTCTAGTGTATTCATACATCCAGTCATGAAAATAGGATGATTCAAGCAACCCCTTCACTCTACTCAACAATGTGATCATATCTCTAACATCTTCTTTGAAGTCACTTCGTGGGAGTCCCTTCGGCCATCTGGAAACAATATGCCTAGGCTTTTTCAACCATTGACTATTTATCAGGCTTTTAGCCTTGTTGGGATCAATGCCATAGACCTCCTGTGCTTTTTGTATTGAGATGTCAATGTACTTCTCCATCTGTGGAACTCTGAAAACAATATCAAAAAATTCAGGGTCAAGTCTCAATATCTCATGCCCAAAAGAATCAATCACACTTTTGCTTTCCCTGATGTAATGGGATGCAACTTCAAGGAAAAATTATGTATTATGTGTAGAGGTAGGGAACATAGACACCAAATGTAGATTACTGTGTACGATTGCTCTCAGAGAATCATCAAGAGGCTTCTTCTCAATTCTCTCCACAAAATCAACTAGGTCTTGATGACCAACCTCTATGTCTTTTATCTCATCCACCTTGGAGACCACCACAGTTGGCGAATAAACACCTTGATATTTGGACTTCATTTTTTTTTAGCCTTTGAAGACGATGGAGGTTTCTGAGCAGTCATCTGAGATCAACTAAATTTTCAAGCAACAACCTCAAGGATCTTTTGATGAGATTTGAAAAGAGACTACAAGATGTGGAATCAACAAACATTATTCGGAAAACAGCATTGGGATGTGTGAAGCGAACAACAATGTCGAGCAAGAATGAAATGAGTGACAATGCAAAATGATGCACAGAGTGGAAGGAACGAGAAATGATGCGAAACTGGCAAGTTTTGAAGTGTTTGGAAGAAAAACAGTGAAAAGTGTAAGGGCGCCAAAATTTAGCACCCTTGCACTTGAGCAAAATGAACTTGGTGCAGAGATGCTGAAAAATAGCGCTTATGCACCTTCCAGTGTTAGAAACGTTTTTGATGGTCAAGTTTGGTGCAAGAGCAGGGAATTTTAACGTTACTGCACTTGGAGCATGAACTTGGAAAAATAAAATGTAATGATGTTTGAAAATGGCGCTTGGAAATTTTATAGCATGGAATGCTTAAAGTCAACCCTTGAAAACACGTATTGGAGTGCATTCGAATTTACTTTCATTGTCATGGCACATATGAACAAAAACAATGCAATTTTACCCACAAAACATGAGTTCCCTTCATTGTATTCATCAAAATATTGACAAAGACAACTGAGAAAAGATATAGAACACAAGGTTAACATCGATGTAAGTAAAAGATGAAAAACACGCATCAAGGAAGAAAGCCAACTCACAAACAAACAATAGAAGTTCATTTGCGTGGCTTGGTGAGAGAAATGCACGATTAATGAAGAAAGAAACTCCCACGCATTAAGGAAAGACAACAAAGACAAAAAGAAAGATTAAAAACGCATGGGAAAAGAAAATGCATGAAGAAAAGAAAAACGTGAAAGCATGAGAAGGAAGAAAAACGCGTGGGTTTGATTCAAAACGCATAAAGAAATTGAGAGAAAAACAAACGCACTTTGCATATCATTAAGATGCACTCAAACCAATGCTTAAAAACAAAGGGAAGAGAGGAGAGGTAAGAAGAATGACTTACCAAGAGAAAACATGAAAACCTTGTTGGAAAGAAACTCAGATTTCTTCAAAACGCATTTTGCAGCTTGAGAAGAGTTCACCCAGCAAGAAAGAATGGAGGAGAAAACCACAAATGGTGAATAAGAAACATAAAATCACTTTTAAGTGATTTTCAATAACCTAAGTCGACTCAACAAAAAGTGGCATGAAATAAGGCACAATAAGCAAAACATGTAAAAGACACAAAAAAACCACGCCTAAGCCAAAAATTGGCTAAGTTTGGAAGACAGGTGTAAAGGCGCTAAAATTCAGCGCCATTACACTTTATTAAAATCACTTTTGTGTAGGTAACGCTGATTTTTGGCGCCCCTACACTTTTAACACTTAGTCATTTTTTCAAAGTGTGTTGAAGCGTTGTTTTTTGGCACTACACTTTTCCCAATTTCACTAAGTATTAACAATGAAGGCTCGCAAAGGTACTCATTTTGAAGGTTTTCGTGAGGCAAACGTAGGGGGATGCTCAAACTGACTGTTTGAGACTTTGGAACACTTTTTGAGGTGTCTCAAAAATTACCTCGTTTGTGTGCTTGAACTTCACGAACCTAGGAAACGAACAAGTTTCGTAGGGGGGTTATCCATGGAACAAGTGCTGCTAGATTCCGTGATAACAAGAACAGATCCTATTCAAGTAAGGTCATACTACTTGATCTACATCCAAATCCAAACAAGAGAAAATTAGTCTATCATCCAGATAATTCTTCATTATATATTTTCTATCGACACAATTACTGCAAAGTAAACTTTTCTTTTCTAGGGCATCAAAACACAACTTATTCTTCCTTAATAGATCATAGCACATATCATAATGGCACAATTCTCATTGCATTAACAAAACTCAATCACAAGATTTCTACAAATCATGCACTAGTAAACCAACATTTGCATCATTCATCATTCATATTGCAAAAAGTAAAAGTGATTTTAAAGCCACTAGGGTGGGATGTAACATCACTACATATTTTCTATCTACACAATTACTGCAAAGTAAACTTTTCTTTTTTTTTTAGGGCATCAAAACACAAATTAATCATCCTGAATAGATCATAGCACATATTTTCATTGCATTAACAGAACTCAATCACAAGATTTCTACAAATCATGCACTGGTATATCAACATTTGCATCATTCATCAGTCATATTGCAAAAAGTAAAAGTGTTTTTAAAGCCACTAGGGTGGGATGTAATAGAAATACAGCTTATTTCCACAAGGTAATCTTAAATAGACAGACCATCAATGCCTCAGCAGAGATAATTCTACAGTATGGGAGAACAGTAACTAATCTCTGGGAATATCCATATTGGATACAATCCAATTCAAAATTCTTCTCTCATCAACAGTTAAATAGGAGGAGGAAAAGCAAGTACAAGAGAAACTACATAAAGCTTTTGCCACAAAAACCTTCTTAAGAATAAGTCAAAACAACTTTCGTCTCCTTTAATCCTAACAAAACTCCCCAACCTATTAAGTTTTCAACATGAGACACATTCTAGGACCTTATCAAAGAAGAGATAATTTTGGTTGTTCAAGAGTCTTGAAGAAATAAACATGTGCACACAAATAAACACAAGTCTGGTGCTCATTACCAAAAAAGTAACAAAGGCCTCAAAGTTGGAACAAAGGGCATATAGTGGAGAAGCATATGGCAAATGGTGGGATCTGGCACAGGGGACCATATGGCAGAATAAAGCCTACAACCTTCAGTGGAGGGAAGATAGGAGCACACAGTTAGGGTGAAACTTTGGTAGCAAACCATATTGTCGATTATGCAATCAGTAGTATCACAGAATGGAAAGACTACATGGTAAGGAGAAACTCTACAATAGTTGGTTGTAGATAAGGAGAGAGGGGTTGTATGGTATGAGGTCATATAGTGTCAAATGGAGTTTGTATGGTAAAGAAATGCTCAGATGAAAGGGGTGTACAGTTCATTTTTGAGGTGTACAATAGTTAAAGGATGATGTGAAAGCATAGAACCACTCTTACCAATGGAAGAAAATTCAAAAAATAACAAATCTGATCAACAATTGAAGTGCAATCATGTGATGTCCCCTTCCTAGTCAGCGTAGCTGGATTTGAGGTTAGCCTATCATTCTGATCCTTGTAGGCTAACAGTAGTGTGTAGAGGATCATCTGAGGCAGTTACCCGGTGTTCAGGAGCATCATTCTTTTAGTTGATTCAGGTTGGGCCTTCGCAGACTCTTTCAGAGTGGTTTTCCAGATACTTTCTATTTTTAGTAAGTCTAGCAGGCGGAAGCTGCTATTTTTGGGCAGGGCACCTGGTTCAGCTAATTAGCTCAAAGTCGACCCAGTTCATCAGTTGTTGATCAGATGGAAGAATAACGGAGCAATTAATGATTATTAAATAATTAATATTTTGACTTTACATTATAAAGTCACTTTATTAATATATTTAAATATTAATAATTAATGGTATATTATAAAGTATTTTTAATACTTTATAATAAAGTGAAAAGTTGATTATAATGAATAATTATTTATTCATTAAATTGGACGCCATTTAATTAATTTTTTCCTAAGTTGAGAAAAGGCGTATTTAATCATTTTTATTTAAATGATTATTAAAAGAGCTTGGGTCGAATTTCTTAAGAAGGGTATATATGCACTGCCAAGACAAATCGAACTCATGTATTATGATTATTCAATTTGTCTTATTTTGCTCTGAGCATTGGAGTTTGCAAAACCTAGGGTTTCAACAGACATTTGATTTTGGGGAACGATACCTCTTCAAGATTTGGCATACTGAGGCTGTGAAATACCAGTTGAAGATTGTCAAACTCGGTGACTTCATACAAAGGTTGCAGTTGAGCTTACTGGATCGATTCAGGCAAAGATTTACAGAGAATACTCATCAGTTGTTTGGGGTGACCTTTCAGAGATCATTTCACAGGGATCAGGCACTTCATTCAAAAAGGTCATACCACATTTATTGCAGCTGCTGGGCCATACTATTATGTACCAGCAGGGCCGTACGTCTCTTCTCAGAAGAATTCGCCTTCAGTTCTCAGTTTCTTTCAGTGGGATCTTGTGCACCTTGGGGTTCTGGAGTTTTCTCACCGTTCTGAGCTTGGAGATCTGTGTTCTGGAGTTGGCCGTACTTTTCCTTTCATTTCTTCAAGCGGCTGCAAACAGCAATTAGGTTCTCTTGAAATAAAAGTCGTTTTTCCTTCATATGTTCAATTTTTTTTATATTGGATGTGCTCTGGAAACTTAATAAATATATGCGCCTACACCTTCTGAACAATATTGAAGCACATTTATTGTCTTTTGATTTATTATGAATTTTTAAAGCATTTTTAGAGCAAAATCGCAGCTTTCTGGTTTATTGCAAAAATCCTCAAAAAAACACAAAAAAAACACAAAACGATCAAAAACAGTATTTGCAATCAGGGTTTTGGGTTGAGAGACACCTGGTCTCTTACAAATCAATAATTAAAGTATCACTGACAACAGATGTGCTCCCAACAATGCAAGTAGAAACAATCGAAGTATGGTAGATAAAGGAAATATGCTTGGCACTAGCATACAATAAGAAGGTGGAGAACCATATACTGAAGATATTCATCCTTCAAAGGTGTTAAATGTTTCTTCTTCTTTAACAAAGTTCCCTTTTTTAATAATTCATATGCCATCACACCATAACTCTTTTCATTAAGGATGACCATGTTAACAACTAACCGTAATTCAAGAGGATATATTTCAACTTCTATGCTTATATTATCCTCATACCCCATATCCACACTTTTTGTAGTTAGTTCTTTGAACTTCATGTTGGCTACACTTTGTCCCTAACTTTGGGTTTCTAAATTTAGGAGGAGATGTTGATGTCAAGAGTTATAGTCTAGAAGAGTTTGATGGTACAAAAGGGTTCAAAATCACCCATATTTTATTTAAAGTTTAGGTTCATCTCTCTCTAATCAATCCCCATTATTCCAAGAAACCAGCAATTAGGATGTAACATTTTGTAATCTTCCATTTTCTAATGGAACAAACCATTGAAGGAATCTGTCTTCTCTTTTGAGCATAATTGGAGCTCCAAGATTCTTTCAACATTTGGTTCATAGACCATCGGTTCCCTTCTTCTAGGCATTTATCATTAGAGTTCAAATCCAATAAACTTGATAAAGCTACTTCTTTGCTCACCACCTAATTTCTAAGATCTATTATCTTTTTCTTACCTCTATTCTATATTCACACCTTGAACTAACAATGCATCATATGCCTTTTTACATACCAAGGAACACAAAATTCAATCAAAAGGGTTGAGTTTCAATCAGTAGGTCTTATGCCAATAGTATCCCCAACAATTTTATACCTTGTTGGTTAGCTCCTACTTAATAGAAATTCAAAGGCCAAATAGTATGCTTGCCTAACCTTGTCTAGGTATATTTAGGTAGCACCTACAACTCAAACCCACCATCAACAATAGTGTTCATCAGATTCTTCCAAGAATCAGCATGTGCACCACTATCAATCGCAGGGCTAAGCTCACAATCAAAAGCATAGGATTGGTCATTTAATTTAAGTATTGATTCTTTGTGTTTATCCACCAACAGTAGGTGCTTTGTAGAATGTCAATCTTTGCTACCAATGTTTAGTATTTATAAGGTGGTGGTTATGGTGTCCCTAAGTTTCTGAAATCTGTTACAATAAGTCTACCACTTTCACTAGTATGGTGGTTTTCTGTGCTTTCCTTTCGGCCTTATACCATATTTAAATGAGCACATGAGTGGTGTCAATCATTAAACATAGAATGTTTATTTTTGTCCCTTGCCTCTAAGAATCTTTCTTGTTTTATATGTAGATCCACATAAGCAATCTTCTTTGCTTGAGCTCATGTGATGACCAATTCTCTCCGATCTTTGTCCAAATCAATCATGTTGATATTTACATTAGATTTTTTTGTCATGTCCCCATTTTTGGCGAGCATCAGTGATCGTGAGGTTGGCCTATCATGAGACCCTCGTAGGCTGATGGAGTGGTTAGAGGGTCGTTTCGGAGCTTGGCTCAACGTCAGATTGGCAATTTTCATCGATTGGCTTTCGTTCGGGCTCATTCAGAGACATTTTGCAGAATTGCTATTTTTAGCAGTTCCTGGCGGGCAGTGTGGGACCACTGCTATTTTTAGCAGTATGGCTTCGGCAGCATCCAGAATCACTTCAGAGTTCGTCAGCATCAGACGGAACAGGAAACGGATAAGTAACGGGAGAAATATTAATATTTAATTACATTGATTAAATATTAATTAATTAATGATTATATTATAAAGTTATAATTTATAATTATAACTTAAGTGATTGCCTTGAGGGGTGCGCCAACATTAAAAGGGGGCCAGTTGACGATTAATTAAATATTAAAATATTTGTCGGAGAACTATTGAAATAATAAAAGATTAAAAGTGAAATATATTAAAATTCCCTATTATTAAGGAATTCGCCTTTTTGAGAAGATTAAAGGGTTTTGCCTTGAAAGTTGAGCCATTATGATATTTCAGGAATTGAAAATTGATCGGGCTTTGCCAGAGAACGGAGCCTTAGGGTTTCATCTCGAATTCGTTGGAGAACGAGCCATCTCCATCGAAGCAGTTCAGAGGATGTGAAATAACATCTGATTTATTGCCATCACAGAGGTTTCTTCACTCAGGAGGAATCACCGAGCTTCAGAGGGTATTCATTTCATCAGGGTTTCAGGGAAACATTCATCTTCAGAGGTTACAGAGTAACAGATTTCCTGCAAAGGTTCATTCTATTCAAGCGCCTAATACAGGGATAGCTGGAGACTCCAGTACAGGCCGTACTTTATTGTTGCTGCCCCAGGCCATACACCTGCTGCTACAGGCCGTACCACTTCAGCAAGGGCCGTACTTAACTCAGGAAGTTTGGTTGGTAAAATTCATTCAAAGGTTATACATCTGTGGCGCCTATCTCTTCACTCCAGGAGACTTCAGAGATAGCCGTACTTCATTTATTGTTTGCTGCTGTGATTTTCCTGGCCGTACCTGTTTGTACCAGTCCGTACTGTACCAGTAAGGACGTCTTTTCCTTTCAAGAGCAGATCGCTTGTCTTCTGGCAGTCATACTTCACAGAGGGAGGCACCTGGCATCTGGGAAGTGTTGAACATCATCTAGCAAGGGAAGAGCTTGCATCTGAAGGCCGTACGAATCTGCTTTCTCACAAAGGCGGCTGAAAACCAGGTTCTTTGAAATATTGAAAATCTATTGTTTCTTTTCATTGCATGCAACTGGATATTATATGTATTCATCTCTGAAGAATAAATAAAGGATTGCCTTCAGTGTTTTATCTAAATACCATTGTTATCAGAGTTAGATAATCTTTATTGAATTTATTTCAAATATATGCAAAAGTCGTACCATCTCATTTATTGCACAAAGATTCAAAACAAGTAAAATACCCAAAAGTACTTCAAAACGTCAAAAAAACTCAAAAACAGTCAGAACGGAGATTTTGGGGAAACTAGGGTTTCTACAGTGGTATCAGAGCTAAATCCTGCCATCCTGAGGGTTTAGCCGTCTTCTACAGCCGGGACAGTTTGGGTCTTATCAGGCATCATTTCTTAAGCCAAGCTTTGGTTGACAGGTAACCGTGTTCGATCTGGCAGCCGGGAAACATGGCTGACAGAACTGACAGGTATTACAGGACTGATAGAACAGTTGATCTTAGAACAGAGACTCCTTACAATAACAGAGGTCAGAACCGTGCAGAGGTCTTGCATGCACTCAGAGAACTTAGTGCAGGTCAACGGCGGTCAAATGGTGTATTACAGCAGGTGGCAGTTGCACTTCAGAGACTGGATACTCCGAGGAGATCGTCACCACCTCGTGACGATGACAGAAGTGTTACAGGTTCGCGGAGAGCTCCTAGGTCAGTGTCACGGACAGCGGATAGGCCTACGAGGCCCACGTTCACGAGACAGGAGCCCGTTGAGGATATACCAGGTGAAAGGTATGAGGCTTTGTTCGCCGGCACACTTAGGGCAGCGAACAACGAGTGGCAGTTAGAGTCACCTGAGATTAGTGGGAGGATTACCATTGACAGGACACCGCAGAGCACAGAAGGAGAAGTGATTAGCATGTTTCGGGAGTATCGCAATCTACCTCAGAAGATTAAAGAAAAACTTTCTTTCGTGAGTTACGTGGATGTGCACCCGAGTCTTTGCCATAAGACAGAGTTCGAAAAACAGAAATATCTCACTACAGCTCGTGAGTTGTTTACACCTGGAGAGGATAGAGAATCTACATCTGATGATTATACAATTCTTCATGAGAGTGATTTGGTATCTTCAAATCCCTATGAAGTAGGCAGAAATTTGTGTGATGAATTCGATCGAAGTGCTGATTTGATCCATGAGTACACTACCACAGCTTCGGGTAATGGCTTACCTACATCGTCCTTGCATGAGATGATCCGAGAAATTTCTGCCCTGAAGGCTACTTCTGATTTTTATGACAGTAATGGTGAAACGTCGTGTGAGCATGATACAACGACGGTTACACACATGCAAAGTAACCCTACTGAGTTGTTACACGAAGAGACTGTAGAGTTGGTTACTAGAGAGGCATTTGGTGTTGATAATTTTTATCATGGCGAGTCTGATTTTTCGGATCAGACCTCTGAAAACCAGCTAGAGGATTCATATGTTGATATGGAATCCCAGGATCATGCGTTGGATGAGCATGCAGTTACTTGGGAAGTAGAAGCGTGTGAAGATACTGTCAGACCAGCAACTTCTACCGTACCAGTTGAGCCATCCTTCGAGGTACAGAGCAGCAGTACCTTAGATGTTGAGGTGTGCGTGGTTGAGAGCACACACGATGCTGCAGATCATGAGGTGAGCGATGACGGATCAGCGTCATATCATAGTGCATATGGTGAACCGGAAATCTTGTATGGGGGTCGTAAGTTTCAGAATCCTCATCATTTGGTTGGGCAACTACATGTGGGTGACACTATGATTGCTACCGCCCTTGAGCATTTCGACGTTGCTCGTCAGATGTTGACTACCTACAGTTGGAGTCCTTCGATAGATGAGCACAGTGATAGTGGTTTTTCCCTTGCAGTGATACATGCACTCCGAGAAGCAGTTGGAACGATGAAACAAAACTACCTAAAATTACTTGCGGATAGGGATTTCCTTCTCGAGTGGGATTGCATTTGTTATGATGCATGGAAGGGAAAAGAGGAGCGGATCGATGAGCTCACTCATGAGCATGAGGTGACTATGGATTCATTGCAGAGCACCCAGTTGGCTCTTCGAGAGTCACAGTTACAGATTGAGAGGCTTACCGTGGCGTTGAGGTTAGCACAGTCTTCACCACCTTTGGATATCGTTCAGTCTTGCATGGCAGCGGTTGGTGAGGAGTATACACCCATGGTTCATAGCCGAGAGGGAGATGTTGAGGATGTGGTTACATCCAGCACGGTCACAGGAGCAGTTGATACGGGTAGGATGAGTGCACTTGATGAGAGTAGCAGTGAGTCTCGCATTGCACCCGGTTCTCATGAGATTAGTCCCGTGATAGGTGATGCAGGGCAGATTATTGTTAGTTCCTGTGACATGGTTGTTGATTCACTCGAGAGTTGTGTGACAACCCTTGATACTTGTCCATCTTCACCGCAGATTCTCAGAGTCTCATCCAGTTGGGAGATTGGTACTTGTGTTGATTTGTTTCCCTCTTCTGGAAGCAAATCAATCTTTTCATCCGATACAGTTGACTATGACCAGCAGCTGTTTGAGCCTAGTCAGGAGTACAACTCAGTTTATTATTCTAGCGATTCAGAGATGGATGATTCCGATCAGAAGGAAGTCATTGTGCAGTTTGTAAACAATCCATTGTTTGAATTTGATGGTGGGGTAATCTATGATAACCCACTCTTCGAGTTGGATGCTGATCGTACTTTTGATGTTAGTTCTGAGTTGGGTGATGATCGTAGTGTTTGGGATTGTTCCAGTGCATCGCAATTCCAAACCAAACTCACAGAGGAGTTCAATGAGGTGTACACGGTGAGGAGTGCTTACAGTTTTGTCTTTGATCCACCTGTACATGATTCGATGCACCATTCTCGTACACAGGGTGATTCTCTTGGTGCAGTCGAGAGGAGTAATTCATTACGGTGTGCAGAGTTACCATCTTCACAAGATGGGGTTAGCGGATGCAGGTACTTGACCCAGCAGTTTGTGGGGTATTACTTGCAGGGACAGCAGTCCGTTACCCATCATGCCGATATGCTGACAGGGCTTGATACTTCTATGTCGCAGATTTTTCATACGGGTACATGGTTACATGGCGACTATGGTGTTAGTTGGCATGATGGCTTGGATAGATATCACATCCATGAGGGTTTAGCAGAGGACAGGGAGAGATTCAGGACAGTAGATGCTTCTAGGAGATTTTATCTCTGCATGACGGATGGATGTGGATTCAGATTGTATTGGGATCCCGGTGGCGACAGCTTTGGCATCGAGTATGGGATGGGTCCCAATGGGTCACTTCACTATTTCCAGCATGGTGAAGTTGGAGGCCGTAGGGCGCAGTGGCAGCCTGAGGAGAACCGTCACGACAGATTTTCACTCTGGGTTTGGGATCCAGGCATTGATTGCGCAGTTGGGATTGATGATGCTACAGGAGATAGTTCGAGATGTGTGGGACATTACACAGTTTTCCTTTTGGGGCCTTCCGAGGATTGGAGTTTGTTTGCAGTAGAGATTGCTTGGGGTCAAGCAATTTTAGGGAGGGCGGACTGTCATGTCCCCATTTTTGGCGAGCATCAGTGATCGTGAGATTTGGCCTATCATGAGACCCTCGTAGGCTGATGGAGTTAGAGGGTCGTTTCGAAGCTTGGCTCAACGTCAGATTGGCAGTTTGATCGATTGGCTTTCGTTCGGGCTCATTCAGAGACATTTTGCAGAATTGCTATTTTTAGCAGTTCCTGGCGGGCAGTGTGGGACCACTGCTATTTTTAGCAGTATGGCCGGCAGCATCCGGAATCACTTGAGTTCGTCAGCATCAGGCGGAATAGGAAACGGATAAGTAACGGGAGAAATATTAATATTTAATTACATTGATTAAATATTAATTAATTAATGATTATATTATAAAGTTATAATTTATAATTATAACTTAAGTGATTGCCTTGAGGGGTGCGCCAACATTAAAAGGGGGCCAGTTGACGATTAATTAAATATTAAAATATTTGTCGGAGAACTATTGAAATAATAAAAGATTAAAAGTGATATATTAAAATTCCCTATTATTAAGGAATTCGCCTTTTTGAGAAGATTAAAGGGTTTTGCCTTGAAAGTTGAGCCATTATGATATTTCAGGAATTGAAAATTGATCGGGCTTTGCCAGAGAACGGAGCCTTAGGGTTTCATCTCGAATTCGTTGGAGAACGAGCCATCTCCATCGAAGCAGTTCAGAGGATGTGAAATAACATCTGATTTATTGCCATCACAGAGGTTTCTTCACTCAGGAGGAATCACCGAGCTTCAGAGGGTATTCATTTCATCAGGGTTTCAGGGAAACATTCATCTTCAGAGGTTACAGAGTAACAGATTTCCTGCAGAGGTTCATTCTATTCAAGCGCCTAATACAGGGATAGCTGGAGACTCCAGTACAGGCCGTACTTTATTGTTGCTGCCCCAGGCCGTACACCTGCTGCTACAGGCCGTACCACTTCAGCAAGGGCCGTACTTAACTCAGGAAGTTTGGTTGGTAAAATTCATTCAAAGGTTATACATCTGTGGCGCCTATCTCTTCACTCCAGGAGACTTCAGAGACAGCCGTACTTCATTTATTGTTTGCTGCTGTGATTTTCCTGGCCGTACCTATTTGTACCAGTCCGTACTGTACCAGTAAGGACGTCTTTTCCTTTCAAGAGCAGATCGCTTGTCTTCTGGCAGTCATTCTTCACAGAGGGAGGCGCCTGGCATCTGGGAAGTGTTGAACATCATCTGGAAAGGGAAGAGCTTGCATCTGAAGGCCGTACGAATCTGCTTTCTCACAAAGGCGGCTGAAAACCAGGTTCTTTGAAATATTGAAAATCTATTGTTTCTTTTCATTGCATGCAACTGGATATTATATGTATTCATCTCTGAAGAATAAATAAAGGATTGCCTTCAATGTTTTATCTAAATACCATTGTTATCAGAGTTAGATAATCTTTATTGAATTTATTTCAAATATATGCAAAAGTCGTACCATCTCATTTATTGCACAAAGATTCAAAACAAGCAAAATACCCAAAAGTACTTCAAAACGTCAAAAAAACTCAAAAACAGTCAGAACGGAGATTTTGGGGAAACTAGGGTTTCTACATTTTTATATAGAAATTTTGTATCATCATAATCTCTAGGTTCACACCATCTAAAGAAGTCTCGTAAAACCCTAATTTATGAGACAATCACTTGCAACGCACCCCCTGCATTGCACTATTAGCATTGCACAATGGGCTGGCCTTTAATTCATATTGTATCCAAGTCTGCTAAAGTCCTGATGTCCATTAATAATATTTAGATTTGTTGGCACAAAGTTCTCGAGCACTTTTGTTCTTGATTATTATAAGGGAAATCTTTGGTAGAACACCTCATTACATGGAAAATCTTGTAAAATATCTTCTTCAAACAATGGCCTTGTGTGACCTTCCATCTTGCAGTCTCTACACCGTAGGTCCTCAAGCTCTCTATTGCTATCTCCCTTGAGCTTCATCACCTAGAGCATATCATCTCTCAAACCTTGAAATCATCTCCCTTGAGCTCCATCATTTACATGTCCCATCTCAGATTTTGAAAACATAGTTCACTATCAACACTTGCATTTGAATCATATACTTCATTTCTTTTTCATTTATGCATCCTTGTAATAAGAAAGTGGCACCACCCTCATCCTTCCCCACAATGAAGGTATAAGCCCCTAAATGAACCATTACTTCTTCAACCCATCAACAAGTTACTTTTTATAGTTTACCACATTGTTCTTTGAGCCTACAATTTTATGCTCAAACATTTTCATGCTTCTGTTTCCAAGTATCATAGATTTTGGCAACAATTTCATTGTCATCTCAAATGAAGATTGTATTCTTTGTAAAAGGCCTTTCACAATCTTTCCCAAGAACACTCTTTTGGTGTTGCATCTACAAACCAATCAGTTGCTACTTCCCTAAGTGTGATTGGGAATGACCACAACCAATGGCATTCATCACTGTCTATTAACCATCCAAATAGTAATGCATATTTTGCAATGGCACACTAGATCTTCAAGCCCATCACTAGTGAAATTTTAAAGCTTATGTCTCTCAAAACTTGGACTACATAGTACTTAGTGGAATAGCCATTTCTAGATATCTTTCTTAATGCAACTGCAACAGCATGATCGTCCTCCTCAAGGTCTGAACAAGAGGTTCCTTTCCTCTTCCAAAACTATCTGACACATCTAAATCTTCAACCCTTCTTGCAAACTGGAAATTTGTATGCTACTTTGGTCAACTTCAATCTCCCTTTGTTCATACCCAATTCTTTATCTTAGTGTCCTTGGTTTTGTATCTTCCAATAGCAGCTCTCCAATACCTCAAATCTTATACGCTTCCCTTTCTTCTTCTTCAAGGAAGTCATTAGATTTTGTTTCAAAATAAAGTCATCCCCTAATTTGAAGGAAATCAGTGAACTCTATCAGCTTAGTGGACTGCACTTTCTTCCTCTAGAAGGGAACTTCAACCCAATCCTCCCTTGTGAAGTTGTGAGAAGTGAACTATTCTCCAAGGTCAGTTGACCTTGTTGAGCTCTTTCTTTGTTTCCGCTTCAACTTCTGCTTACCCTTCATCTTGGGTATCCCATTGGTTCAGAGACTGTTCTGATGAATTCTTTGAGTTGATTACGTCTCACATCCTTCATTTTTTCAGCTAATCTAGTAGGCCATTTGTTCACTCAAACTCCTCACTGACTATGTTTTCTTCTTTTACCACCTTTCTTTATGCTCAATAACATTAATTTCTTTCAATTCACTATCAATATTCAAAACCTTCCCCTTTTCCCTGATGACACCTTTCCTCATACTGTAGTATATTGTGTTTCCATTGTGTTTCACAGCCACAATCAGCATTAAAGTCTTGAAAGATAATGCAATGCCTAGTTGTTAATCATTATTGTTTACTGTCTAAGCAACTTGAACTTGACCTGACTTCACAAACACATTGATGTAGAATGTTAATTGCTAAAAGTTAAAACTACACAACCACACAAGTTGTAGCACAAGTAACAATTGGGACCATTATTCAAACACAGAGCAATTACAAGACAATGTGGCAATTGATGCTATATCCAAAGGTAGTGTTCAATAAAATGCAAGCAATACAAGAAGTACCTATCATAAAATCAACAAACTTACCCCAAAAATAGGTGTGCTATTTGAAGGGACAACAATTGTCAATTAAGAAACAACCACCGGTCTAACTGTATATGACCACCATTTAACTTACACTACCTAAGCCAACAATTAATCAACAAGACAACACAGTCTATAACGCATTTGGTATGCTATATGTTGATAATCCAACTTACTGTTGTGACCTTTTTCACACATCGCCCCATTACAAATGGGGACCCCCTAATTTTGGCTTTGCTTTTCGGTCGTTTTGTTGTTGTCTCTCTTTTCTACTATCTGCCTTTCGAGGATTGTGCCCGTCATTGAGTTTAAACATGAACTTTTGGCCAAGTCTGAAAATTAGGGTTTCCATCTTTCCAGCCAATTTGTGGTCAAACGAAGTGAATAAATTGAAAATAAAGACTAACACTGTTGTCAGTGTGCTTCCAGCAGGCTTCCACTAAAATTTCGTCAGGTTTTGGCAACTTACTATTTTTAGTAAGTGTGCAATTCTGAGTGTTCCTTCAACATTCTCAAAGTTTTAATAGTCACCCTACGTCCAGAACATGTCAGGCTACTCACTAGAAAACTTTGAGCAGAAACGGACAACTTGCTATTTTTAGCAGTTCAGCTTCCAGAGCAAATTTCAAGGCTTAGATGCAGAGTTTTTCAACGCATGTCTTGTAATGTCCCCCTTTTTAAACTTGTCCTCTGAATCAACGCATTAACTGAATTTTCTCAAGACGTAATTTCCTGTAACCCGATCTGTCTTTTCTTTCCATACGATCTCAGATTAATAAACATAAATAATAGAGTATGTACAACTTTATTTCCATCGAACTGCTATCCATTCCTTATTGCTGATGGTTTGATAAGATATACACAGTTTGCTGTTATCTTTGGTGATGAGCTTTCCAAAGAATATCCTTTAAACATGATTCTATCCAGAATATATTCCTCTTCTATTCGGTATTTCTCATATCTCTTTCTTAAATCTACACACTCCTCTTTCAAGTCTGCACATCTATATCTCTCTGGAATCTGCATATCGTATCTTAGATCTGCCTATCCAATGTATATCCTTCTTTCCCTCAATCCTCATTATCATTTTATATAGTTATACTCTGTTGTGAAAGAGATGTCCCTTTAGAAGAGGATGTAACCTTTAATAAAGTCATGCCCCTTCAACGGGTGCCTTATTAATAATCGTTGTATGTATTATCTTTTAATTATATTATGGGATTTTTTAACAATCGATGACTTATGTTAGATTATGATTTATCGTTGCCTTAAATCATTCCTAATTGTTGCCTTACATATTCGAATTTCTTCCTTATAATAGTTGACTACCTTTGTCTTATACATGGCGGCAATAGAGTAGTATTTTTATCGCAGCCAGGGAACAAATCGCAATTTGCTCATTCGCTTTGATATGGATTTCTATATCAACACCATCGTCTTCATTATCTTCAATAATATCATTTCCTAATTCTTTGTTTTGAATGCATTTATCATATGCTCGAATAGTCCCTAGACGGATAGATATTTAATAGTGTTCAACTAAGGATATATTCCATAAGTCATGCCGTTATGCACATTCCCTAGTTCCTATTGTGCGCAACCTTGACTGAGTTCATATCCTTTAGACTATGCCTATATGGCAATCCATTCTTTACATACCACAATTTTCTTTGTTATCGGCAGACTCATAAGCGCCTCCGCCTTGCTATCTATTTCCACCCCCCGTTTTGAAAGAATTAAGAGCCTCTTAAAAAACATGCGATGAGGTGAGAGGTTGCTTTGCTTCAGACATCCCTCTTGCTCGATTCACCACATCCTTTAATAACTTCTGCCATTATATATTTAATATTAATTATAATGGTTACAATATTTAAAGTATTTATATTTTGATATTGGTGTATTTGAATATTATTTCTTTTATGATTTTGGTCTTTACAATATTTATATTATAATATTCATTATCATAATAATTATGATAACTAAATATTGTAATTATAATATTGTCTAAGTTATTATAATAATATTAAATTATATTTTATATCTTATGCTTCTTAAAATATATTCGTTATTATTTATATTATAATGATATTCATATTTTAATATTTATCTTTGATAATTTAATTGAAATATTATCTTAATGTTGCGATTCCGGGGACATGACAGTCCTCCCCTCCCAAATTTGCTTGTCCTCAAGCAAATTATAATTTCACTTCAATAGTTACAATACCTTAGTAGTTTGACAAGCAAAATTTTAACTAATCCATAAGACACCATGGAGTAATCTTATTCAAAGACACATCCAGCATAAATACACATATAGATCAGAATAAATTAGGGTTACAAAGTATATCCATAAGTAGCATAGTGTGTGTGCATGCAAGTCGCAATTTATACACATGAATACAAGAGAGAAGGTATTCACACATGCTCACACACAAACCATAATGTAATCCACAAAGTATTCACTTGAAGGCACTCAAATACACAAGAGGCATGAATCAAACACTAGCATACATATAGGAATTACATCATAGAGCGAAAGACAATTAGTCATTACATAGAGCATTCAAGTGCACTCAGATATATGCACAAATACACAATAAGGAGCATTCATTTGAATATACGTACAACACGAGATGATCATACATAGGCATAAGAATGCTCGAAGATACACTCAACAAATACAACGATACATATAAGGTATGAATTTACGAAAACACAAACTATTCAAAGCATAAGATAAGACATGAATCACCCACACCAGTACATATAAAGCGTGGATCATACGTATGAGTACCTGTCAAACATAAACATGTTGGACAACGTTGGAATCATAATGAGCATAGATACGCGAGGCATGAAGCATAAAACATACATACACACAAATACGAAGCATAGTTATAAGACACAAGCATATATGTGTGGCAGGAGGTATACACATATGAAATAATCATGCTGAAGCAACACATAATCACTCGCAAGATATAATGAACACACTTAGGAAATATAAGTAAGGCACTTAATACCCTCAAGGCATGCAAATACACTCGAAGAAGTAAACATGCTCAATTAGAAATATATACTTGAACATATAAAGCATACGCTTGTCAACCGCAGTACGCATGAGAATGGAGCAGACACCAATCATGAAACACATCAAGAAGTTATTTGTAAGGCAGTCATGTTGAATACGAAGCATGGAGCAAACATGAATACATGTATAGAGCATAATCATAGATTACACATAAAGCATAAAAGTACACAAAATACACATAAATACATGGAGTAAGATACTCAATATGAGGAAAATTCTTCATAGGTGCAATGAACAATAAATTACACACAAGGCATCTAAACCATATAATTATACATAAAGCACATAAACTCAAACAAGGTATCCAATGCATGAATACTCATAAGGTAGGAAGCAATGCAGATGCACTCTAACAAGAAGCATACATAGAGAACCCACACACATGGAGCGAGAAGCATTTAGTCATTACTCAAGGCATGAATATGTAGAGTGTTCAAGTATACTCAAATTTACTTCTATGTATGGAATATAAGTATATCATTCATTCAAAAATGGGAAATACATAATATGAAGCATTCATTAGAGTGTACACACAAACAATTACATACAAGGTATGAACTTTGCAAACATAAGCATACACTTAGGAATGGATTAGTCATGTATAAGAGTACATTAGTCATGAAATGATCAAGTAAGATGCTATCCAAGAAACAACATAACATAAGTTTGGAAAAACATGAAGTATATGCACGAGTGCAGGACGTCACAAAGCATACGTATGAATACATGTAAGTCGCAATGTATACACTTGAATATAAGTCACTGCAATTACCATGTCATATACACCCAATACATACTCATGAAGGACACACTTGAATTTAAGGTCACAGAGTATACAAAGTCAGATGGTATACACTCGAATACAAATACATCTTGAATTTAGGTACAATCCATCAAATATGCATTCAAATATAAATATAAGATCATATACACTCAAATATCGTCACAAGTCAACTCAAATACACATACAATCATAGAGTATACACTCAAATACAAATGCAATCATAGAGTATATACCCGAATGCAAATTCAGCCACAAGTCATAAAGTATACATTCAAATAAAATCACACACGCATGAAATATACTGTCAGACAGTTGGGGAAGGGGATTCAGTGCATCCCATACTACACCGTGGACCCTGTTGATGTGTGTTTTATCATCCACCAAACATTCAGAATAAAAATGTCCAAAGACACTCTATCCTCTCTTGAAAAACCACCGCATAGGCGATTCCAAGGTTTCTTTAGTCGGGTCTCGACGTGTGGATAAGCTCAATGGTCGTTGTGATAATGCTGGTAATAAACAAGGGGACTTACGTAGAAAGTCTGCACAAGCTAGGGACTTAGGAAATTTATCTTTGTAGGTTCTCAATTAGGACTTTCAATTGTGGATCTCAAAAAAAATGGCAAAAAGAATAGGGTTTAGGAAATCTAGTCTAAGCCTAAGAACTCAAGAGACAGTAAGGACTCGGTGAAGAGAAATAAACCACACTTTGTTTCGCCTCCTGCAGGACAACATACGCAAAGTGGGTGCAATCTTCAAGGGGTTTGTGAGAATAATTTTCAAACCTCGGATAAGGTTGAAGTTAGGCTTCCACACTTAGGAGCTCAGGCTAACTTTACGCATCGGATGAAAATCATTCATCCGAAGAAAGTATGAGCTACACTTCACCAATGAGTCGATACGATCAATCTTTCATTCAATTAACAACTTTTCAAAGCAAATTCTATTTAATCTAACTTTAATTCTAATCTATGGCGGAAGATAATATGTAACCTCGCTTACTATTCAACAATAAGAAGTGATTCAAGGCAAATCATGCTCAAGAGCTTTTATCATTCAAAATAGTCTCAATGCGACAATATACATAACAAGTCTCCACACAAAATGAAAATGAGAGAGCACTAGTTTATATAGAGCTCCAAAAATGAAATAGACGGCCGAGATTTAAACAAGATTAACGGCCCAGATTGTTACAACCAAACCCTAATTAGGGTTTCCCAAAATAACAAGAGTTAACCATCAGAAAACTATCAAAAAAGTGGCAGTTCCAGCTATAATCAAGGAGAGGCGTCCTTATCCATTCGAGTGGCATTGTGTTTGGCGAATCTGGACACTACGGCAATGACTTCGTCCATCGTGACAGGAGGTAACATGCTGATCCGGAATTCGAGTCCGTCCAACTTCTCGGCGCATCTGGCAAAGGTACCTTCCCAATCTGCCTCCTGCTTCTCAAATTCCTTTCGAATGGATGAGAGTCTTGCCACTCTCGTGAAGTCCTGCTTCGAAAATGGTCCAGTGGTCGAGAAGAAAGTTTCTTGAACTTTTTGCTTCAGTCTCTCTAACTGCATGTCGTTCTCCCGGATGACTTCACGGTCGAACACATCTGTAGTTATCATGCACATCTTCTCCTGGATTTTCCTGACCTGTTCTTCAATTCCAAGCCCATCGATTCTCGCCTTCTCCAATACTTCTTCTCTTATTGTCACTGCCCAAAACCAGTGATGAAAATCATATGCTGCCCTTGCAGCAATCACCTTTTTATCAACTAACTCCTCCCTCGGAGTGCTTTTCAAAATTCTAAGGCTCGGAATAAGCCTTTCTTGCATATCCGGGATACCATCCCATGTCTCTGCCATATCCATCAACCTAGAAAGAAACGAAGAGGTTCGTCCATAAGCAAGCGCCAACCTCTCCATGAACAAGGCAGCCTCCATGCCTTCACCTGCCATCCAGTCTTGCGCTTCCCTGGCTGTCACCATTCCATGCTCAACTTCCTGAGTCATCTCCTGTGATGAATTGAGGAGAGGAGGAACAGTTGCATTGCCTTGATCTAGCGGCTGGGTCAAATGTTGTATATATTCTTTGAGACGTTTGACCTCCTTTTTATACTCTTTCTTCTTGGTCACTTCCTTTTCCAGTCTCGCTTTAATGGTCGAGACGGAATTATCTAACTCTTCTACTTCCTGACCTTTTGAAGTCGGACCAAGGTCAACAGTGGTGATAGCATACTCCTGCGGAGTGATTTCGTCCTGTGGCTTATCCACTGTAGGTACTGCAATGTGCACGGAACGGTGGCCTGTCTCATTCCTCTGGATGGTGGAAAACTTCTTGGCGGGCTTCTTGGTAGCAACTTGTTCTAATCTTGCCAAGAAATCGGCAGTATCGTCCTCTTCTTCCTGTTGAGCCTCAGCAGGCACCTGAACTTTCATTCTTTCTAATAGCCAGTCTGGAATGGTTGACTGTTCAATGCCATCCTCTACTTGAACCTCGTCCTCGTTTGGAACATCCATGACTCCTCTGAGGGCGGAAATCATTCCTTCCTCTAAGTCATTATCCCGGACATCCATGTCATTGTCTGAACCTAAAATCTCTGTGCCTGCTGGTGATGCAGGCTCTTCATCATCTAATTGGATAGGTTCATTGTTCACTTCCTGAGCTGCAAGAGGTTCGAGCATCTCAACCAAGGAGTCGTCTATATTAGCCACCAAATGGTCAACATTCCTGGACGCCGCTGACCGAGAAGGTCCTCCTTTATGCTTCTTGGAAACAGGTTCTGCACTTGGCACCATTTCTTTTCTTTTCTCTCCAATCCCAACCAAGTCTTGATGGGATGCCCCGGCATTAGAGGAATATGACTCTGATTCGCTCAACAGATCATATGTGAGCGTGATTCCTTTTTGTCTCAATTCCTGAACATGATCATCAACCCACCACTGAGAATATTTCGTCACTGGCCTCATTAGGGTGGCTAGGTCTGCATGCTCTGGCTCTGACCACTTCACTGGAGGGAGAGGTCGCTTTCCTCAAAGCGAGGCTTGGACATGGTTTCCATCCTGAAGTTGATCAGGCACTCGACAGAACTCGATTGTTCTCATGAAATCTACGGACATCCTGGACCACATCTTTCGTCTGATCTCGTATTCATCGGCAGCATTTGCCCAATAATCCTCCAGTTCTGCCCTGTGCTTATATCTCCTTCCTTCCACTGTCCGGATATTATGATGTGGGTCATAATTGACCCTGGACTTGTATGCCGTGAAAGGGTACCATTGGATCTCCAGCCGTGCACTCTCAGCTGCTTGGGCGGATGGGCAGTACTCTAGCATGTTCCCGATGAAAAAAGGGAATGTGACGGACGCTTTCTTGGTCGGCCTCTGAATATTCTGGTACTCTTCTAATTGTCTCAAAACCTCGAGCAATACCATCCGATTAGTCGGATAGATAGGCAATTTATAGGGATTTCCAGTAAATCCCTGGATCCTGATATATGTGAATTTCGGGAATTGGATGAACCAAGACCCGTATTTGCTGATAAGGCTTTTTGCTTCATGGCTCAACCTTTGATGTATTCCTCCTTGGAGCTTTCTGGTGATATGCATTAGGAATGCATCATGCACCCTCCTGAAGTGAGTCTTTTCTTTCAATTGGAGCTGAGGATAGCAGTCGTAAGGCCTGAGCTCGTTCTCTCCATTGCCAATTCTGCCTTTGCAGACCAGTCCTGGATATCTGTATGATCTGGCCAATAGGTATATCACATATGAACTCATGTGAAAAGACTTAGTCTCTTCAAGGTTGATCAGTTGCTCGTGAAGGTTGTCACTTATCATCCGTGACCAGTTGAACATCTTAACTCCGGAGGTGACCTCGTCGATGAAGTAGTACATCCAGCTCTCAAAGAAGGCGCCTTGCGGATTGCCTGCGATCCTGTTCAGCATCAGCACGATATCTCCAAAATCTTCCTTGAAATCCGTGCGACGAGGTCTCTTGGGCATCTTCTTGATTGATGGCTTTGGCTTGTCCATCCATACCTTGTTGACTGTGGTGGCGCACAAATCTGCCTTGCTGTCATATAGCATTTTGGTTTCTTCTTTGGTCTTATAGACCGTTCTTGAATGCTCAGGGATGCCAAAGGTTTCTTGGATTACAACTTCATTCAAATGTGCCAAGACTCGTCCGTCAGGGGCGATGATCTGTCTCTTTTGAGCATCATAATGGCGAGCACATTCCACCATTAACTCAGCACAATCCATGGCCGGTGGGAATCCAGCTGCTTGGAAGATCCCGTTTCTGACCATTCTTATGGCTATTGCTGTGGGAAGTCCCTTCTGACCGTATACTCTTTGCTTGAATTCGTCAAAATCCACATGTCCGAGGTCAGTATCTACAACATTCTTCCACTTTGAGATGACCTTGGTCTCCTTTTGGGCACCCTTATTGGCGAACTTCATTTTCAGCTTCCTTGATAATCCTCCTGCCGTGTCCGTCAACCTGCAGTCATAAAATTAACATTAATAAAAAGACTTTTAAAATAGTTTAAACCTCGTGCCTTGGATTCGAAAAAAAATAATAACTTTCAGCTGTTCAAATAATTAAAATATTGCAAAAAAGCAAGCTGAAAGTGACTTTGATGGAGTTGAAAATTCTTGCCAGAACTTCGTCAAGAGGAAAGGGCATAAAAAGATAGCAAATTTAATTAACCAATCCTCAAACCTCAGTGAAGGATCGTCAAATGTAAATCAGATTTAAAAATCTGATTTTTTTGAAAAGTGCGCCCCTCTTCAAGAAGAATTCAGCTTTGAAAATTTTCTTTTTCTTTTCCCGCGAAAAATTCCTCAGCATAACACTGCTTATCCTTCTGGACAATTCGACTTTGCCTATTGATGAATTGATTGCCTGACGATTTCGAGAAAGATCAAATTTCTCTTCAGCTGTGTGTGGAAAAATGAGTTGCTGAAACTCATTATAATGCTGAAGGATTGAATTCGATTTAGCAACTGCCATCTTTCTTCTTGATCCTCGATTTGTTTTCATTTTCCAAACAGGCAACTTTCCTTTTATTTTCCGACAAGGCTCAGTCTCGAACTTATCCGGACAAATCTCCTTGATCTTCAAAAATTCGATTTTTTTTTCATTTAATGCTTATCTTTTTGATTTTTTTCGAATTTTTAAATAAAACATTAAATCTTTAATTAAATTCGTGGTGAATTTAATTTTCTTCTTGCTAGCTTTCATCTTTGCCTGGCGTCCTTCGTTTTCTTCCGATTCGTGTCTGGCAAATTTGATTCCGTCCAAGGTATTTTTAAATTCCAAATAGTTGAGAATTAATTATTAAAATATTAAAATATTTTAATTAATTCCAACCCGTTCGTCTTGGACCCATGGCTATCTCGATTGTTTTTCCGTTTTTCGGGGCTAAGAGTTTGTTTTCCGGTTTCATCCTTAATTTCGTCTAGCCAAACCAAAATTCAAGCCATTCCGTCGAAGATTTTATTGCCAGATCCTCATTTTCTTTGCCAAGGCGAGATTTTAAGCTTATTCTCCTCTGCCAAAGTCAAATATTTCCTTGCTCGGTCGAATTTTTCTAGGCAATATCCTTGTCCGAATGTCTTTGCCGGTTGAATTTTCCTGACGTCTGACATATTCTTCATCCTTTTGGTCAAGGACGATCCTTCCTTTCCTTTTACCTCGTGCATTTTTCTTTAGCCAAAGTTGACAATTTCTTCGCATTTTCCATACTTAGGCAAATTTTGCCTTTCTTTTCCCTCATCGTGTTAGGCATATTCCGTTTCATTCCTTGCCACATCCTGATATTCTTTAGCATTTGTCCCTTCAAGCTTGGCATTTGTCCTCTCAAAAATGTCTGGATGTCTAGCCAACGTCTTCATTTCTCATCCATTAGCCTCTATACTTAGGCGAATTTTAGAACTTTCTTTGGATTTGGCCTTGACACTTAGCCAAAAAAAATCTTGCCATCTTATCATCTTGGGCGGACTTCCTTGTCATCTTGGACGGACGTCATGGATGTCTTTGCTATTTTACCAACTTCTTCCAAGTGCATGGTGGACATCCTTCCTCTTTGGATATGCATCTTGGACGTCCCTCTTTTCTAGGGCGAATTCCCTTGATGTCTTAGCACTTATTCTCATCGTTTTATCCTTTGGAAATGATATAATGTTTGGCCAAAAATTATCCTTCCACCTTTTTAGGCTTTCACACTTAGCATATTTCGAAATTTCCCTCTTGGTAGGCATCAACACTTAATGAAATTTTAATTTTCCTCTACTTTATAAGTCTAGGCGGACTTTATTTGACCTTCAGCCAAGTCCCACTTTTCAAGGGCGGACTTGCTCAACATTTTGGACGAGCTTCTAAGCATAGGGCGGACTTTGTGACCTTTTTGGATGTGCATTCTAGTGCTGGGCGGACTTTGAAGGTCTTTGGGATGTCTCCCTTTGAAGATGGCGGACTTTGAGACCTCTTAGCACATGCAAGGGCGGACTTTATGAGGTGCAAGGATATCCTTCTTGGCATATGGCGGACTTCCTTGGTCATTAGGATGTGCATTTGGCATATGGCGGACTTCACTAACACTTTGGACATCCCCTTTTGAGAATGGCGGACTTTAGAGCTGATTGGCACATGCATGGCGGACTTTAGAAGTCTTTTGGATGAATCCCAAGATGCAAGGCGGACTTTGAAGCATGCATGGACATGCATCTTAAGCTTAAGGCGGACTTTGAAGGTCTTTTGGACATCCTTCTTCCATGGCGAATTTCAGCCTTGAGCAGATTTTCTACAAATTTCTCCATTTTTGAATTGATTTTCATGATTTCACCTTCAGATCTGATCGATCTTGACTGGTTTTTTTGACTGGTTTTTCCAGATTTTCGAAACGTTTTTTGGTCTGATTTTCATGTTTTTGAACTTTTTTTGCAAATTTTTCAAATTTTTCAAATTTTTACTTTTTGATTTTCTGAGAGTTCTGGTGAGTTTTTCGGACTTCTGAGTGCGTTTTCAGAACTCGGGACCCTTCTAAAAATAGAAACTTTCCAAAAATAGAAACTTTCTAAAAATAGAAAAAGCAACCCTAAAAAATAGGGAACCCTGTTTGGTCCAAAAATGCCAAAAATGAAAAATCGAAAAAGCAACTTTTCCTAAAAAATAGGAAGTCTCAGAATTGGCCGAATTCACAGTCGATCTTCGTCTCTTGGGCCTTCTGAGCGCTCCCATGACATCTACGCACTGATTCAAACATGAATTAATGACTTGGTTCGGGTAACCCTCGACGAACTAACTGGAAACTCTAAGCAAAGTGATCTCTCGTAACCGCTGCAAGGAGACAAAACCCTAAAAACTAGCAGGCAACTGGGGGTCCCCATCAGCGATGGGGCGATGTGTGAAAAGGTCACAACAGGTCCCTAGTAGTGCTTAGGTAGTTATGTCGGAGGAGGTAGCCCCTAGGTTGAATGGTGGTGGAGGGAGAGAGGGCGATGCTGAGATTCAACAAAAGATTGTTGAGATTCTAAGGTTTCAAATTGGTTCCTTCCCTATGGTTTGTCTTGGAGTTCCTCTTGGGGTGGATTCTTAACTTAGGGATTCTTGGAAGCAGTTGTTGGAAAAGTTGAGGTGGAGGGTTACTCATTGGACGCACAAATGGCTGTCTATTGCTGCTCGAGTGACTCTTTTGCGTTCTGTGATTCAGGCTCTTCCTATTTACATGTGCTTCGTTCATGTGGCCCCTTCAAAGTTTCTTAAAGAGTTTGATGCTCTTTCTCGCAAATTTCTTTGGAGTGGTAATCTGCTTGCTTCTAAGAGGAGTTTAGTTAAATGGGAGTTGGTTTGCAGGCCTCCGTGTGAGGGAGGGCTTGGTCTTTGTTCAACAGCTCTGAATGGGCAAGTGTTTGCTGCTAAATTGTATTGGCGTTGGTGTACGAGTCAGGATAAGGTTTGGGCTTGTATTTTCACTTATAAGTACCTTGGAGGGATTGATGTTGTTGATGTCCCCAGATGCAGTCTAGAAGGGAAAGGCTTTGTAATTTGGAATACTCTTAAATCTAGGGCCCGCCTTGTTAAGCAAGGGCTTTTTTGGATTTGTCACAGGGGCTCTGAAGCTTTGTTTTGAGGGGATTCTTGGGATGGTCACCCTCCTCTTCTCTTGATATACCCTCATCTAGGGCTCTCAGTGATAGTTTTATTGGTGTTGGTTGGTGTAGGGTGGCTGATTATAAGTCAGTTCAACACTTGGGGCAAGGTTTTGTGTGCAATTGGAAAGATCCTCAGGAATGGCCTCCGTGGGGGACTAAGGAGGAGCGGCGGGATTTAGCTAGGATTGTTGCTAATAGGGAATGCTTGTCTCTTTTGGGCATGGATACTCTGGCTTGGGGACAGGATTCAATAGGGAAGTTTTCGGTGGCCTCTGGGTACCTTTAGTTGGACATGCAACTTTTTGGGAGGATTGGTGTTTCTTGGTGGAAACGGGTGTGGAACAAGTTCTCTTGGCCCAAATGTAACTTTTTTCTTTGGTTGCTAACTAAGAATCGATGTCTCACTTGGGATAATTTGTGAAAAATAGGTTTTCATGGCCCATCTATTTGTGTTATGTGTCATAATAGTGAGGAGTGCTCTTCTCACCTTTTCTTTCAACGTTCTTTTGCTAGGGAGTTGTGGCATCTTTGGTGGGGGCTTTGGAATCAGCCCTGTTTGCATGTCTCTTCACTGGTTGAGTTTTGGGCTTGTCTGGGTTTGCCACTAGTTAAGACTTCTTTTCTTCAGGTTGCTTGGGATATTGGGCCTTCCTTTATTCTTTGGAATCTTTGGCTAGAATGGAATTGTCGGATATTCTAGGGGGCACAAATGGTTTTCAAACAATTGTGGCAGCGAATTGTTTGCAATCTCCAGGAGATGGTCATGGCTAAGTGTGATCTTGCTAGTCCTGTGGATTTTGTTGATTTGGAGATTTTTAAGTTGAGATTCCCTGCTCAAGAGAATGGTATTCCTGTTAGACAGAGGTCTAGATGGGTTAAGGAGAAAGTTGTTAGGGAAGGTAGATGGCATCCTCCCCCTCCTAGGGTTCTGAAGATTAATGTGGATGGCTCTTCTAGAGGGAATCCTAGTCCTGCGGGGATAGGTGGTATTGGTAGAGATAGTTCTAGAGATGTCCAGTTCTTCTTTTCTACTTAAAAAGGGTTTCATACTAATAATTTTATGGAAGCCCTTGCTATTTGGTATGCTTTGGAGAGAGCTTTTGCTCTGGGTTGGAGAAGGGTCCTTTGTGAATTTGATTCACAGGTGGTGGTTTCAATGTTGACTGAGAGGCGATTGGATGGGGATAATTGGCGGTTAGCCCTGGTTATTCGTCAGATTCTTAGTTTGAGCAGGTCTTTTGACTCGGTTTCTTTTTCCCATATTCCTCGGGAGTGGAATGGTGTGGTGGATTGCTTGGCTAAATGGGCGTCTGATCGGCTGGAAGGTTGGAATATTGTTGACAGGGGTTCTTTGCCTTTGGATCTTTCTTATATATTAGGTCAATTAATTGATAAGGATAAGGTTGGGCAGTGGTTGGTTTTGATTTGGGCGTGCTTCCCTTCTACTTTGTATTTCTTCTTTGGTATTAATAAATTTTTACCCCTTTTTTCAAAAAAAGTTTGAAACTTGGAAACAATAAAATTAGAAATTTAATAATAAAATTAGTAATTTATTAGTAAAATTAGTAATTTATTAGTAAAATTAGTAATTTATTAGTAAAATTAGTAATTTATTAGTAAAATTAGTAATTTATTAGTAAAATTAGCAATTTATTACATCATTGTAGATCACCAATCATCATCAAGGATCATCTATTTGATATATTTTCCTTCAATACTGCTTGCAATAGGTCATCTACTCCACTTTGAATTAACCATCATCAACTATAGAGGCTCCACCTCAAGCATCCTCTCTAACAAAATGATATAATTGGCATACCTAGTCTCCATAAGAGAAGTCCTGAAAAGAGAAAGTGAGGTGTGGTGGTTGCAAATGAACATCTAAATATCTCTATCTTTTGTTACCACTTTCTTCATGCAATCTATCTTCCCTATGTCTTTCAATGTGTTGTTCAATGCATAAACACATGGATTCCAAAATATGTGCTTATAAATACCCTTTACCATCATTCCATCTAATTATGTGCCGAATTAGTGATCACATGCATAACATTTGAGGCCCCAACCTCCTCTATGTCCTCTCTCAAAATGTAATCACATGCATAACATTAGAGGCCCCAACCTCCTCTATGTCTTCTCTCAAAATGTAAAATTGGAAGCTTGTATTCTTGTCTTGCCTAAACAATTAATAGCTCTAAGAAAATAAGAGTCAATTGCACACTTGACTATGATGTTGATGGATTGTTGATGTTTAATATTAGTCCATCCATCCATGACAATAGAGAAACCCATCTTAATCTAAGTTTGCCTCGTGTCCTCCACCACCAAGCTCACCTTAGGATATTTTTTGTCAAGGAGGCTAGTGTGTAGTTTAGTTTATGTTCTCTAGGGGGTGAATGAGGGACCAACATAAGCTATATCTTTGCACATTCGTTTGAAGTAAGGAGAACATTCTACATGAAATGGGATGGCATGGGCATAGAATTTTTTTTCAATAAAAGTCTACCACATTCTATGCTTGCATATTGAACACACTTGCAACTGTCCTTGACCTCTTACAACACAAGTCTTTCTCTTACCTCTTGTGGAAATATCACCACTACCACTAGCAACCATGGAGGGAATATAGCTAATTGTGTATATTGTATTGGCATTGGTTCACCCTTACACCTTGCTTCCACCTCCATATGCAATTTCTTAACCTCAACCTTCTCATCATCCTTTATATTTGGACACACCTTAACCCCAAATCCTGTAATGCCCAAGATATGAGAATATACCCTTGTGTAGGTCCCCTCTAAAATTTATTTAGCAAATATGAAACAAACACACTCTACTACTCCCATTTTTGTTTGTCTTTGTCTAGGGCTGTCACAAATTGGAGCTGTCACAAATTGGAGAAAAGGTCTTTTGGAATTAAAAGGGCCCTTTATATAAGTTTTTAAGACGATGGAAGAGCAATCAAATAGATTTTGTGGTTGTTCTCTTTCACCCATTCACCCATAGCACTCCCACACCCTGATAAACCCCCAACTAAGGCTAAAACTAACAATTTTTTCTTCCATTTCACATTCACTACTCTCACTACAATTGCCACAAATTGGAGAAAAGGTCTTTTGGAATTAAAAGGGCCCTTTATATAAGTTTTTAAGACGATGGAAGAGCAATCAAATAGATTTTGTGGTTGTTCTCTTTCACCCATTCACCCATAGCACTCCCACACCCTGATAAACCCCCAACTAAGGCTAAAACTAACAATTTTTTCTTCCATTTCACATTCACTACTCTCACTACAATTGCCAATGTTTTGTGAAAAAATAGTGCAAGTGCAAATTAAAAATAGAAATGAGAAAAATAAATTCAAAATGAGTGTTTCTCCTCTAGCTTAGTTCCAAATTCTTTGGCACGTAAAACTAAAGGAGAATGAATGAGGGAGGCTTCTTTAACTTATTTAGGGTTAAGTGTGATATGGGGCCACACAAAAACAATAAAATAATTTTTGATTGATTTTAGACCTTTTATAAAAAATAGTGTTATTGTCGTGGGGATGGCCCTGACCATCACAAGGATGGATGGATATGCCCATGGAGTCCTTGCATTTTGGGACTTTTCCAAAATGGCTTGGGAAATAAATAAATTTCAAAGTACAATGGGGGGAGATTTTTTAGGCATCCTTGGAATATTTTGGTATGAGTATGGGAAAAAAACAGCTTGGATGTTATTGTTGATACTATTGTTGATGGAGATATGAAAGAATATTGAAGCATTTTGGGAATAATGTTCCTTAAGCAAAAAACATTGTTGCAAATGCTTATATGGCACCATTCCATAAAGTGGAATAAGTAACCAAAAGGCACAAAATATTGTTGTCTTGTAAAAGTGATAGTTTAAGTATAAATAAATGATAAGGGATAAAATTATTATAAGAGGTTCTACAATTGGCATTTTTTAACACATTATACTAATTTACACATTTACGATGTATCAAGTAACCAAAAGGCACAAAATATTGTTGTCTTGTAAAAGTGATAGTTTAAGTATAAATAAATGATAAGGGATAAAATTATTATAAGAGGTTCTATAGTTGGCATTTTTTAACACATTATACTAATTTACACATTTATGATGTGTCATAAAGTAGTGATAAAAAAATTATGTACAATAGTTTAAATGTATATATACTATTATTTATTAATATATAGTCATGCCCTCACCATCCCCAAATTAAAAATAAATAAAAAACTGCCAACCCGAAAAGCCCATCCACTTGTCTTAGAAACTTAGAGAAACATTGCTTATTAGCCTAGCAAATTTTGTAGTAGATTGATAGTGGTGATGTTTGGGTTTGTACACCTAATCTAAAGAAGCACTTTTCACCTAGGGTCTCATTCACTATGTCAAAATATATGAAACAATTTAGGAATCTTTTGTTGGTAAGCTAAATTCAACATGTTGTAGTCAAATGGGATGAGCTAAAATAGTAAATCATTGGGGATGTTAGCACTTGCCCTAGTAGTCAAAAAATTTCTAGTTCTCATATCCTCTTTGTTGCCTTGGCTTTCCTTTTAGACACTATTGAACCTTGCCCTCAAACCATAAACCCTAAAACATTTTGGATCTTTGCCATTGTCTAGATTTTTCTAGTTTTTTAGGTTTTCCTAGATTTTTTTAATTTTTGGGTTTTCCTAGATTTTTTTGGGTTTTTTCTCTCACCCTAGATGGCAAGGACTTACTCTACTCATCATTGATAAATTGATAATGGATGGGAGAATTATTCAAAGGGCCCCCTTGGTCATTTGTGCTTTTCCTCCTTGCATTGTTTAGTCACATGCCTAAATTTCAAAAAAATCTGTGTGAAGGTTTATAGATCAATTTCTAGGCTTGAGTGGAATTTTAGGGTTCTCCTTCCATGCATGCATTTCCATCAAATCCCCCTTTTTCTATTTCCCTTCATTTCAAGGTATAGGGGTTTCCCTTCCTAGCCTACCATTTCAAGGTTCCTATTCCTTTTATGCATTTCAAAGTGTTCTCTTTTCCCATTTCCATTCAATTTTGGGTATAAGGGTTTCCCTTTCTAGCATACCTTTTTACGGTTTCCTTTCTCGACATGCCATTCATTCAAACCTCAAACCATTAGATTTCAGGGTTTAGATACTTTTTTACTTTCTTCTTCCTTTAGCATGAAAATTCTTGGATCCCAAACATTCAAGCAAAAAAGACTGCACATCTCCTTGCATGACATAGATACCATTAATGGTCTCAAACGAATATAGTCATATAGATTTAGACTTTCAAATGCCTCACAGTACTTGTGGATCCCTAAGAGATATGGTTTGTGTGCAAAGGTATATGGTTGGTGATGCAAGGGGAATGGTTACAAGCATATGGTTGTGTGAAGATGATACACATGGGTAGTTTGTGCACTTGTGAATGACCATGATTCTTCCCCTGAGCCTTTTGAGTGTTGGAAAACATATGTGTAGATTTAAAATTAAAAAAGGATAAGAAAAATATGGTTGCAAACAAAGACGAAAAGATAAGGGGTTGCAGACCATAGTGGTGTTTTCCTATAATAGGTTTAGGGTATTTTGATTGTAATTTGGTGGGTTTTCTCCTAGATGGTGTAATATGACATTGTACTACATAGAATGGTTTAATGTGCAAATTCGACATCTTTGAATATCTCCATGCACATTGCATGGATTTTTAATGGTCTTATTGATCTTCTTGATCACATTTTTTGATTTGAGTGTTATCTTTGACTAGTTTGTAAACTAGAAGGTAGCAAAATTCCTTGTAATGATTTTGTAGGGCATCTTATCAAAGTAACACATGAAGTTTGTACGTTTGTTTATGTATAACTAAAGTATGGTCAATTAGATATTAATATTATGTAACTCCAATTACCAATTAATTTGTATGCATAAAGCCTAGCTTATGTGTGGGATTGAGAGGTATAGTCCTGCTTTCTGCCTTCATTAAGATATCATAAAGTGGGTTATATTCATGTTCCCTTTTGGTTTAGAAAAATTAGACTCTACTGCCCTCAATGCATAAACACATCCATCTCTTTTGTGCTCAATCTCCCATCTCATCAACACATTCAAAGTAACAAAAAGTGGTTTTTATTTTATACCGTGTTGATTGTTCCACTAGCATTGCTTAACCTATGTTATCTAGGTGAGCTTTATCTCAAAGAGGTGTTCACTGTTTTTTTCTTTGCATCCACACATTGGTGTGTACTACATCATTAGGGGTTATTAAAGAACAATCTTCAAATTCTTTACATGGTTTCTTATTTGCTTTATGAAGGTGTAAAGCTCTTATATTATCAAACCAACATAGAGGCACTTGGTGACAATCAAATACGAGTTGCCTATGCAAAGGGTATGGTTTGTTTTAGGGTTTATTTTCATGTCCTCTATATTTATCTTTAATTTAACACCAAAAAGGATACCCCCTGGCCTAGCAAAGTCTAAAACAAATTTAAGGAATTACCTATACTTATCCAATTAGTTCATTATTGTACGTGTGCACTTAAGAAATAGCCTAGTTTTAGGGATTTGGGAACCTACAAATTTGAGCACCAATCATAATAGAGACCTTTCTTCAAATCCCCAATAGACATGTTACATACTTAATGTATGTATTTGATTTTTTAATCAAGTAAACTATCACATCCAATTCCAAGTCTTGCATTTCAATGGATGATGTCATGTGCAAATCCTACATGAATATGTTTGAACAAATAACCCTTGGTCATGGTATCTAAGTAAAAGGACACCTTGCCAAGAAAATTTACCAATCAAAAGAAATAAAATAAATAAATATAGGACTATGAAATCATGTACTTGGGATGACATGTTGCAAATGTTGTCATTGATGTCAAGAAGGAATTCAGTGTTGGATGAATTGTCATTGATTTCCAAGGTGCGGTGAGCATATTGTAAATGGAAGAAATTGAATGAACGAAAAAGGCCAAAGGCCACTTATCGATGAGCAATGAAGAAAATTACACTGGCACTCCAATTACAAGTTGTTACATCTTAAAACAAATGTTTTATTGCTTGAAATGGATAGCCTTACCCTATTCAAGGCAGCGCTGGACTTATTTCATTTTAATATTATTTTGGGCACCTTTGACTTGGCCGACCCTCTTAGGTTGGTCGCCTAACTTGGGATAAAGAAAATCAAAATAAAATTATAATCTTTTCTCTATGTGGCCGACCTACTTTGAGGAAGCCAACATACTTTGAAATGTGACATGAGTGCATATAAATGCAAGATCTTTTTGAAGGTTTTAAGGAATGTAATTCAAAGACAATTCATTCGAATAAGAATAGAATATAGTTTGAGGAGCAGCGATGATTAATGAGTAGTGTTTCCAATTATTAAGGCCGTGATTACTATTAAAAAGGCAGCAATTAATTTTATGAAGGCTTAAGGAGAAGTTAAGGGCAGCGATCAAGGTTAATATAAAGTCATGTCCTTTTAGAAGGTTGTTTCTATTCAAAGAGATACCTCTCTTCATTAAGGCATAAGGATATAAAATGGAAAAAGAAATGAGATGAAGTGTGTGTAAAATATTTATATCATTCAAGGTGTCTGTGAGAAATAAAAGAACATATCATATATATACACCAAGAGAAGGGTGTTGAGTAATGAGAGATATGAGAAGATAATTTAGAGTAATGAGAGATATGAGAAGATAATTTAAGAAGAGGAATAAATGCAAGTGTGGAGCCTAAAAGATACATTGTTTAAACACAAAGAAATTGATGAGAGAAGAATAATTGTTCAAGGCACATTTTGTGAAGCAGTTTATATGGATATCATGCATTGAAGATATAGGTGATTGAGTTATCCATAATCTGTTAAAGAAGCAACATTCAAGGTGGAACTTGTTTTGGAAGTTGGTCCTTCCTAAAGGAGAGATTGGTGTCTCTTGCTAAGTTGGTGCTTAGCAGTGGGGGTTGGTGCCTACAAATTAGATCAAAGGGGATTGGTGTCTCTTGTAGGTTGGTGCCTACAAAGTTGTAAACAATGATTAATATAAAAGCAATATTTTTCCGTGGTCTTCTCCCGTAAGGGTTTATGTGGTTTCCACATAAACCGTGTGTTGCATAATTGTTAGATCTTATGTGAATGCTATTGTTCAATTGATATTATTGTGGGTGTGTTGCATAATTGTTAGATCTTATGTGAATGCTATTGTGCAATTGATATTATTGTGGTTGTTAGTTTGAGAAAGTAAAGAATTGTCTTATACTGATTCAGCCCCCCTCTTAGTATAAGGGTGTGCTAATCATGATATTGGGATAGAAGAGTTAAGTTGCATAGAAATATATAGCATATTCACAAAAAAAATACATAATCTAACAGGCATTACATATTCATGTAAGTTGAAAGAGTATGCTAAATTTCATTGTTCAACTATGAATTATACATGTTTACAAAGAGAAGTTATTACTCATGCACAGCATTTTGAAATTAAGAATTTTAAATTACTGTTTTAACAAGGGCAACTAATCATCATTTATAACATAGATGCCATTATTATATTACCTTGATCGTTTTTGGACAGTTGTACCTCATTTTGCTTTATGAAGAAATTAATTACATCAATTTACAACAAGGTTACAAGAAATTCTAACATTTTACATTCATTTGGTTTTGATATATATACCTCAGAAAGAAGATGATATGATGGACGTTGAACAAGCTTTAGGTTTCTTTCACAGTCAATAGAAGCAAGGCCAAATTGGAGGCTATGCTCATTGGCCCGCTCCCAGTTATCAGACAAGGCACAATAGCAGTAGCCTTTGACTGGAACACCCTGCAAATGACAGGACAGACATGTTATGAACATGTCTAACAAAGCTACAGCCATTGAAAACTATTTAAAACCGACTCCAACTTATGAATATAGCTGTTTTAGCATTTGCAAATAGATACAGACTACAGTAGCAAGACTAAAATTAACACCTTGTTCATGGCTGCTTTCACAGCAAGGAGGTGCTCCAAAATATATGGCCTTCGGAGGTAGTCAGTGGCATCAGCAACACCATTTTCAGTTACAATGAAAGGAACATTGAACTTCTTATAGCGGTCGTGGAAATCAAGGAGCTCTCGATATAAACCATCTGGATATATGCCTTTCCCTGCTTCACTGTATTCCTCATTATCAACTAGTTTCAATCCAAAAGATGATATGAATTCCTGGACAAAATTGAAGACTAAAAATGAGTGAGCTTTAAATTTCTTCTGTATAGAAAAGGAAATGCAATAATTCTCCAGGCTTAAAATTAGAGGTTAAATCATACAGTGATTAATTGTTATATCAATGAATCAGTACGAAAGATTGCCTGTCATATATACCTGCCCATAGTAGTTTATTCCTAAGAAATCCAGCTTTCTGCAAACAATGTCTACATAGGTACAGTTTGTCATCCAGTTACTAAACTTGAGCGTAGACATATCAAAAAGACCATATGGCTGCATGAAAGAAGCATGATGTGCGATTCCAACATCCAATTTTCTTGATGACTTTTGTCTAGGAAGAATATGACACCCACAAAATATAACTTAATCAGAATGGATTTTATTTTTCATGACCTAAAACGTAAGATATTTGAAATATGCTCTGTAAAGACAAGAAGAAATAGTCTGTAAATACAGGAATAACTTAAAAGAGACTCATTGAATTCAAAACCAAGGTTTACTGTCCATATATCAGTGGGAAAATACCTAGAAATCATTGGTTGCAGAAACAGTTGATGTAATGTTTTAAAAATTAAAATAGAACAACCGTAGTAGGACAAGACTAGATTTTAGAAGATCCTTAATATTCTGATTTGAAGCCCAAAAAAGAAACAATATATAACTTATTATTTGGCAGTATTCCTGTACCTCATTGAATGTGATTTTACAACACCTCATGTACATGCTACTTCCTTAATGACAAATCTACTGGACTAAATTATAGACACCTATCTCTTTTATCACTGAGGAAATAATCCTGGACAAGGAGATGGTTCTCCTTTTTAAGCAAAATAAATTCCACTTTCAGCAAACACGATTCTACAGGGATTAGGGTCAGTTAATATTCAAAAATATTGAACCATGGCAATAAGGTGCAAAAAATTATTTTGGTTAAACCTTACACCTATGTACGTCGTATATCTATTCCAAATCCACCATGCTATAACTGTACGAGGGGAGACTTGCCATACTAGATTCTCAATTTAATAAAAAATGTTTACTCCCAAGAGATGAGGACAAATGAAAAATCGGATCCCAACTACATAGAATTGAAAAAAATGGAACTGTGTTTTAAAATTACATTCTAAATTCCGTTGACAATGTCAAGTACAATAGCTGATAAGTGAGCTTCTCTTTCACAGTTCATTTTTCCTTAAAAAATTCATCTAGCAACTGTAAATCTTTATTATTTGGGCCTTGGCTATTCCATTGGTAACAATGCTATTGGAGACAAGCTAGAGTTGAACAAGAAATTTGGTTTGACAAGAAAGACTGGGTTTCAAGTTCTCTGAAGATTTCAATAATTCCCAAGGGCTTCAGATTGACAGAATTGCGATGACAAGAAGATTTCCTCTTCATTTGTATGTTAACTAAAGTTAAGGTTAGAAACACCCACCTTATGTCATGAATAATATCATAAGCTTTGAGATGGGCTGCTGCCATTCTGTTTATAACATTCCTGAAAGCCCTCTGAGATAAAACTGTTGCTGCAGCCTGAAATAGATTTACCTGGCCACCAGTACAATACTCTGTCAAAGCAAACACATTTGGCTCATTGAATGTTATCCAGAAGTCCACCAAGTCACATAACTTCTCAACTACCACCCTGCACATAATTTGCATTACAATTGTAAGTGTTCAAACATTTCATTCTTAAACTTTTATACAAATCGAGATAATCATGAGAAAAGTAAAAGTAAACTGTTAAATATTTTGAATTACTGATACAACATGCTTCTGACAGATAGTGGTTCTTCGTAATGGTTCATATATATTTTCTCTATAATTGAAGGTTGTGAACCTAAATCTTGTCTTCCTATTTCTAAGAGTTAGAAGTTAAAATGAGTATCGTTGAAGTGTTGGCTGTTCTGCAATCTTGATCATTTTCAAGGGTTTTGTGCTTTAGGTTCAGTTGTCATACCATGGATTATCAATCTGCAATGTAAAGATCTTTTTAATGGCCACGTCCCCTTCAAAAGCATCTATTGATGAAGATGTGACTGGTGGAGATGCCAACAACCATGGCCCAAAAGAAAGGCCACAGATTTATGGAAAATGTTTTTTATGAGATCGTGAACTTCACCTTGAGGAAGTGTCTCCTAATGTGATTTTATAAATGCTTGAATTTGATTCTATTTGTAGATGTCTTGATATTTTTATTTCTATGGTTTATTTCATTTTCTGAAATCCTTTCAAAATGAAGTTCCTTTACCTTCATGGATATCATTTGAAATATATTTAGTTCTTATTAGAGCTATAAATATAATCTTTGCATAGGTAGTATCAAAGGTTTAATTCTTTGAGTGGAATTCTTTTTACTATCTCCCTAATTATATCTATCAATTGTCTATAGTTTCTTCAAATCAAAAAAGTAAAAATTATAATAGCATATCTGCACTAAAGGAATCTTCTTCCACTCATTTTCTGCACCATTTAATATTATTTGAGATTGTCACAGAGAAAAATAAATCAACATTGCATTTTGCAAAAATTCACAATCAACAGGATCTACATGGCACTTGAGGGTTATATACAGGGCCTTTTCTTGTGAATTATAAAAACCTGAGGGTCGGAACAAATTTTGTCAACCTTTGGCAACACAATGCCACCAAGAATATTGTATCAGTCATAATTTGTTCCTACTTTTTAATAGCCTGGTACCAACTTACATTGAAGACTTTCTAGAGCCCTCAATGTAGGAAACTTTGACAACATTGAATCAATTAGTTTTCAAAATAAGTCCCATCTAATATCTTTAGATTCCTGACTTGAGGATGCATAACTTTGGAATAATCAATATTAAAGTAAGTTCATTGTTATTTTGGCTTTTTTTTTCCAGTGATCAATCATTTATATTCAAATTATAATTTTCATAATGGGGTTTTCTAGTTCCCATTTTGAACATGGATTGAGTTACAACCTTGCTCTCCTTCTACACCATTAATCTGGTATCCTTGAAACTGCTCATGTTATCACCATCACAGAAAGCATCAAGTAATAGACCTTTATATCAATCATAATACCATGCAGATTTATCACTTTTACTGATGCCCTGATTTTGTTGTTATTCTCCAAAGCAGGAATACTTCAATATCAAGCTCCTATGCCATTAATTCATTTTCATTGAAATTATCCATTCCAACATCATTCAATGCATCAACTAATGAGACTTTATTTGCATTATTATGCTTCTAAGATTTACCATTTTTAATGTTTCCTTGTCACCATTGTCCAAAGATTAGTCATCCTCCTCCTAAGCATCCATCAGTTAATGCATTAGTTAATGGCCTTTTCTTTCTGTCTTCATACAATGAAGATTCATCAATTTTTATAATGCCCTTACTTTCTCACCATTCTGCAAAGACTAATCATTCCCGTAAACATTCATATCTCTAGGGTATTGTTCAGCTGCTCCCTAGTATCATTATTCTTTGATGAGATACTTAGCCGTTCAAATTTAGATTCTTTGAAGCTGTTACATCATATCCATATATTTCTTACTATAATTACAATATTGCTTACTTTCATCATTTTTTCTCTTATCTGTCAAATAACTTTCTTTATTTATAGATTAAGTTGTTTAATATTGTGCAACACAAGGATGCCCATGCAAACATGAAAACAAATTATAGCTCCACAAGTAAACTCTAGGATATAAAATGAATGAAATGAATTTGAATTAATGTGTTCATCTCATCAATTTTTTTTGTGTTCAGATAACTTGAATATTTTTTCAAATATTTTCTACCAAGTTTCCCTAATTCCTTGACCCATTGGAACCAAGAAAACTGTATGATATCAATTCATATGGGAATATCATTAACACAAGTCTCCACCAAAAATGTCATTGCCACAAATCAAACAGCATTTACAAAGGGGAGAAGACAAGTTAACATCCTTAGCCTTACCAACCTTGCATACAGACCATGCAACCCTTGCATAGTATTCCAGTGAAGTCAGCCAAATGTCCCTTCCATAACATACACAATGACTGTGTTTCTAAGCACAGTCATCACATTATTGGGAAGTGACCAAGTGGCAAGTATCACAAGATTGACTCTACTCTTCATGAAAACAAGTGTAGCATAATTATTTATCAAGTCCATGTTTTCCATCAGTTGCCAACTCTATAGTTGGCTTCAGCTTGTTGAGTTGTTCTTCAGTCGAGGTTACATGACAACACTTCATGGAGATCAAAATAAACATATAACACTTATAACATGAGCAGATGCCATTTTATTTGTGTTGTATTGTACATTGAAGTTTAGTATGCTTTTTCGAAGAGAAAGCAGTTGAAGCTGTCACAATTGGATCTTAGCCTTTTTTCTTACATTGTAAAAAGACATCCTTCAATAATGAGAACATTACCATCACTAGAAGATCTATTCTTCATGAAAGCTTGCATTTTTCATTGTGGATCAAAGGTGCCTTGAATTTGAATTCTTAGGTGAAAATTGAGAAATGACATTTATGGCTACATGGTACTTGTGAAAGAATAACCTAGCTTATCACTTTCTACAACAGAGGCAGAGTACAAAGCTGCCACATTCACATCTTGCCAGATAGTATGATTGAGAAGATTGTTAGAGGAAATACAGAAGATACAAAATTGACCTACCTTACTGTATTGTGATAACCAAAGTACTGTACAGAATCAGATGATGAAGAATCCAGTGTTTCATTGCAGGACTAACCATATTCGGATTCAATATTGCTACATCAAAGATTTGGTTTGGCAAGGACTAATTGGGATTGTATACTGCCCTACAAAGGATCAGATAGCAGAAATATTCATGAAGCCCCTAGTTCATGACAGGTTTCAGAAACTTTAGATTTGCTTCAAGTTTTTCCCAGTGATCATTGTGGGGGAGAATGAAATAATAATGACCACTATGCAGATTGCATGTGTTGTTAAACTTAGTTAATCAGCACATTGCATGTATTGTTAAGTTTAGTTAGTTAGCAGTTGCATGTAATTTTTCCTTCAGTTTACTCTTGTGTAATTTTCTATATAAAAGACAAATTGCCCTGTCATAGTATATAGAAGTTGGGGCTTTCCATATTTGTGTTGTGTATGATCTGCAGATCATTATTTTTTGTTATTTACATTGTTGCTCTATTCCTTTGACTTGGTCATATTACAAGAAATATAGAAAAAGAAGACACCAATAATATAGATTTACCTTGTATACTTAATGAAGTAGTCAATGGTTTTGTCTTTTTGCCAGCCACCATAGGTAGAAGCCCATGCAGGGAGAGAACTATGGAAAAGGGTCAGCATAACACGCAATCCATGAGTACGGACTCTTTCCACAAACCATCTGTATTGATCCAATGCTTCTTGATTAATCTGCAAAAGAATGATGGATAGGGCTTACTACAAGCTAAGTATAATTCTAAATGTCAATGTGGGGACACATACAAACAAAATATAACTGTTATCCATATACATTTCAAAATGCATCCAAGAAAATGAGGCTATTTTTACAGGCCTATAGAAACTTACAGCCTCCTCAACACCATCAAGGGGTTCTTTTGGCATTATCCTGCTCCACTCAATACCCATGCGAAAAACTGTTGCATTTGTCTCTTTAGCCAAATGTAGCTCTTCATCAGGATTGTACCAGAAGCTAGTCTTTTCCTCTCTGCATGAATGATTAATGTTAATTAAGCCTACTTGAAAATTCGAATTTATAACCCTATAAATGAAACAAATATAAGAATAACAGAGCAATTAGTGTTTAGAGAACTTACAGACAATGAACATTTGTTTGAGGGACTGTTTCTTTATGCTCCTTTTTAAGGTTTTCAAATCCCTTCATCAAGCCGTCAAGAGTTGGATCCAATAACTTCTCAACTTTTCCTACAGCACTACCATGAAGCTCAACATGTTGATCACTCATTTTATGCAGTTCTTTTCCATCACCCAAATCTATATTATCTACCTCTGATTTGCTATTGCCTGCAAGGGAAGGAAATCCAGAAATCTGTTCATGTGATTTCTGCTCTTTATCTGCTGTCTGCTCCATACTTAGAAGCTCCCACTCCTCTAAAGAGGATTCATGACAATCTCTATACTGACTGCAACCTTCCTCCTTTTTATAGTTTTCTGATGTCTCGTCTATATGTACAGTTGATGCATTTCTTGAATTTTTGCATAAATGTTTATCTTTGTTCTCTGTACCTTCATTCAATTTCTGCACACTCCCATCTTTGACCTTCAAATCAGTTTCAGACCCAAACAAATTCAATTGGCTTCCATCTTGTGACCCAGATTCCATGCCTTCTTTATGGTCGCTGTCCTCAACCTTCTTAGAAGTAACATCTTCACTTTTAACTGGAAACATGGGCCATGCATCCTTTTCCAGAAGTGCCGAATTTGTTGCAATGGCAAAAAAGAAGCCATCATCATCCACTGTCATACACACAAAGTTTAAATTGGGAACAATTTTTTTTGCTTGAAAGGGACTGTTCAGCATTAATATGCTTGACTAGCTGAAATTGATACACATTTTTGTCTATAATAGCTCAGATGATATAAAATCCTGTTCTCAAATTAATCAATAGGCAGCATCCATTATCAGTACCACTCTTGATGCTTTTACATCCATCTACCATCTCATGCTCAAGCAATAGATGGATTCTACTGTTGAAAAGACATTGGTAGTGGTATCCATGCATTGCCAATCTCAATGCCTTAACATACATGTCATCCACCCATCTCTTGCTCAAGCATAAGATGGATGATGTGGATTCATAAACATTGAGAGCAGTTTCTATTGGTGAATTTGAGAACTGAGATTTTATCAGTCTGAACTAGTAGCAGTGCATTATTCACCACCATTTTGTCAGAAGTGAAGAATCATAGTATTGTAGTGAGCTTTAAAAGAAGGGAGAAAATAGATTACCATCTCTGTCTATCGGAAAGCTTGCTAGCAGCTCCTGTGACTCGTCAATTGGATTCTCGAAAGGAGCTAATCTCTTTCTGCGAAATCGAATAAGGGCAAAGGTGTTGGCTGCAACAGCAATTATGCCTGCTACGCCAAATAGCTTGGATACATTCAGCAGCAAGACTGCCATCTCTAAAATGTGTTTCGCTTGAAGTTTAAGTCTGGGAAAAAAAGGAACAACACATAAACTAGTAGGGAAACAATTGGTGGTGCAGATATACTACTCTGGGCTGATGAACTTTCAGATGCACTATTGATCCAGGTTTATACTTCTGGTTATTACAGAATTAGGTAACTCGGATAAATGCCACTAGAAATCTGGATAATCTAATGCCACTATTCAGCAACAGACTCTGAGCCTAAACTTGGTCCAAGGGTTTTCAAAAATTTATAGCAGAAGATGCAAATGAGTTATCTGGCATGTCAGCAAATTGGAAGAAGTTGTAAATCATACTTGTCTGCAAATTTCCGAAGATATAATTTAAGGAGGATTCACTCTATTTCCCTTCGTCGAAGATTATCAATCCGGAACCCCTCAAAATTTTTGCAAAAAATTCTCCTGTAAATTACAAACCCTTAAGAGAAATGATTTTTTCATAAATTCAAGACACTAAGAAAATTCTAAACAAACTATAATTCCACTAATAGATCTGACATTGATTCATAATGAAAATTCTGCATGAATAAAACTTCCCTCAAAATATCATTTTTTTAGTTTGGCTAATTTTTCTTTTTAGCATAAATTTTGACCTACTTGCCACAACCAAGGGTTGCATCATATGGCATTCAAAACTGGGGCCATGTTATGGATGCCCTGATGATTTTTTTTCTTGAATTTAAACCTTTGGCTCTACTATTGATACACCGATGCTTATACCACTTGAGCTCATCTCATTTAACAAAAATGCTAGAGTAAGCATTAGGGCAGAGCTCGTAGACAACCCACTAGCCTCAAAATATAAGTTTTAAATACACGAAACAGAAAATTTAATTTCAATTCCAAGCCACGCTAAAATAAAGTCTAAACTTGGATAATTTAAAACCTTTCTTTAACAGAAATAGGGGAACAATTTCAAATTGTATGTTTCTGACATACCCTATATACCTTAAAGTTTATACAAAACCCCTTGTTCAAATATTTAGCAGGACATTCAGCTTTGTATTTACAACTTCCAATATCAAGTTTACATTCCCTGCAGAAATAATTTTTTAATTAAATCATAAAACTTTCATAGGTTATTCAATTATGAGGGAAAAATGAAAAAGAAAAGTTTACGGTCATAAAGGAATTACTATAGAAATAGATGCTGCCTATCATCAATTTATCCTACATTGTCCTCATCCTGATTGTCAGATCAATCACGATTTTCAAAATTTGATTACATCTCCTCTACAGAAGCCTTTCCCTATCAACTATGGAATGTGGAGGCTTTAAACTCTTATCTTGTAACATTTCATTCGAATTTAAATTTTTCTTTTAAATCTTAGATTCTACAAATGCCTGTATTTTTTCTAATCTTGAGCTAATTGTGTGTAAAAATTCTATAATTGTGATTTTCTAGGTTTCAGACATACCTTTACATGTATTTTTCCTTAACTTCCTGCAGATTTTCACTGCAATTCAAATCTTCTTTACCAAAGAATTATGTACAACCCCTCGTAACCAAAATTTTCAATTTTTACAAATTTACAGATGCTGCTTCAAACTTGAACAATATTTTCTCTAATTTGCGTGTTCTGATTCTAATATTTTGCTCAAATCTCAGCAAAAATACGCGGCGAATAGAATTGTGCCTGCTCCCTGTTACAAAAGCTCACCCAATAAAACAAATATTAAATTTGCTTATCAAACTATAAATAGGATAAGCTTAAACTTTCAATTCTCAAGATGTCAAAGCCCTAATCATTAACCGCTTTGATAATTTCTTGAATTTAATAAACGCTGAAAATACTCTTTCGACGTTTCTACCATTTTCCTTAGTAAGTAAAAATTTCTTGAACATGTTTAAAATCATAAAAGCCCAAATAATAAAGTTGTTTGCACAAATTGGTTTCATTAAAAATCTTAAAGCTTATATTATGAAGTTCTAAGTTAATTTTGAGAATTTATAAAATGCAAAAGTTTAAATTATGAAGCTTTTCAATAGTATCTTGAAATTTAAAGCATTTGATTTCGTAAATATTATAAGATATTAGCTTAGAAGTTTACTTACTTCCACAATTTGAAGAATGCAAAATGTTGAAGCACATTGAGGAATCTAAACTGCTAAAAAGGTTTAAGAGTAAGGTTCTTTAAACAGTTTCAAATATTTTATATTGGAAAAATTAAATTTAAGTGGCCCCTGGTCTACTGTGTAAAGTTGAATGATTAATCAAAAATGGAAGAGTAAAAATTGAGTGGCCCCTGGTTTACTATGTAAAGTTGACAAATTAATCAAAATTGGAAGATTATAAACTAAGTGGCCCTAAGTCTACTGTGTAAAGTTGAATGATTCATACAATTGGAAATCTTTGCTGAATGCAAGGCCCATAACTTGATATACTTCAACATTTGGGTTTTAACCAAAAGATATCAATTATTCAAACAGCTGTATTTGGTACTGAAAAAACTAACCAATTACACAGACAATCAAAGGTTATTATAATACCTCACAACAAATAAATAAATAATAAAACTATTCTAACAATGAAGCTCTTCGCAATTTCGTGGATTTAAATATCGTTAAGCTTACTCCGACAAGTTTGCCGTTTTTAATACGACAAAAACTTACATTATGAGGGTTGTTGAAAATTTCGTGATTTTAAGTTAAATTCGAGGACTCGGAAAAAGAGTGGAAAGAGCACTTTCAGGCTTTTATTCTGATGTTCTTGAACAATTTCTAGGGAAACGAGAACAAAGTGGAAAAGAAAGGTCATTTATTCTTCAAAATCAGCAAAGTTTTGGAATCTCAACTCTTTTTTGGTCATTTAAAAATTGTTAATCATTATTACCGATCTTTCAGCAATATTCGCATCCTCGTGAAAAATATTTATTAAAAGGCAAAGCAAATCTTCTCAAACTTTACTATGCGATCATCCGTCAATAGCGAATTCTCAGTAGAATTAAAGAGCTCTTTGATAATTATACTTAAATTAAAAACAAAAAAAGCTCAAATAAATAATTTCCTCCACGATTCAGATAACTTCAAACTGTAAAAGCATAATAAATATTGAAATTCTTCAACGACTGTGACGGATTTAAATACGTTAAATCTCTAATAAGGAAGTTCTTCCACAATTTTGTGCAGTAATGTAAAAAATAAAAAACTCAAACTGCAAAAGGTGAAATATGAAATTCTTCGATAATTGCAGTGGATTTAAAAACGTTAAAGCTTAAATCAATAAAAGTTCTTCCACAATTTCATGAATTTAAAACGGTAAAGCCTTAAATAACAAAAGCCTTCCAGAAATTCATGAATTTAAAAAACGGCGAATGCCTAAACAACAAAATTCTTCGACAAATTCTCGAATTTAAAAATGGTAAAAGAGTAATTTACAAAAGTCTTCGGCACATTCATGAATTTAAAAATGGAATTAGCGTGAATATTAAAATTCTTCGAAAATTTTATGAATACTAAAACAGTAGAAAGCGTAAATAACAAAACTCTTCTACGATTTGCTGAATTAAATAGGTCAGGCTTGAATTATGAAGCTCTTCGACAACTTCGTAAGATAAACGCCAGGAATCCGAAAAAAGAAACAAAATAATCCTCAAGATCGCCCAGATGAACATACAAGCAAAACAATCATCAAAATCAGCTAAATGAAATAGAATATGCGAAATAATATCAAAATCAGCTAAACCGGGGAAGCTGAGGGAAAATGCAAAATAATAATCATGAAAAAATTAAAACAGCAAGAATAGTAAAATTCGCCTAAATAATAAAAAGGAAATACAATCCACGAAATCAATTATATGGGAAAAGAAAACTAGCACTATAATTCTCAAAATCAGCTTAATTTCATATTCAGACAGAACTTACACGTCAATTTTACAGAATTTTTTAGTGTGAATTTTCGCCATACTGTTTGAGTTCTTTTCAAACGCAAATAAATCGTTCTCAAATTTAACAATTCGACCATCGATCAACAGCAATTTTTAAAGTAGAATTCGTACCTTACTGCAATTTGACGCCTTTGGCAGCAAAGTTTGATAATTAAAATTTCAGGCGTAGAAAGCAATGATTTATCTTTAGGCGGCCAAGCAAAAGAGTTTCAAGGGCTACCGGCTGAGGCGGTAGACGTGGCCCCTCGTAATCCACTTTTCAGTGAGGAAACACAGGCTAACCGGCTTTAGCCAGTCGCTCATTAGGGCAATACTTGGTTATTAAAGAAAGCGACATGTAAGAGGACTCGACGCTGACACGTAGCAGAACGTGGATTCGGCTAAATTAGAATTTCGAAACTGTTTTTCAATCCCATTGTTTTAAAAAAAAAAACATACCATATTTATATTTTTTATTATTAAATGAGTTTTATGTTATATGTTGGATGCTTTTGTAATGGTCGCCGGGATATTCTTGTGTAAGAAAAAAGTATTGAAGTGGAGGACAAGGAATTAATTGGGCAGCCTGATTATCCCTACGGATTTGTCTTTATATGGGAGTGACAGTGGTGGTGGCTTTCATTGTGGGTCAAGGGAGGAGGAGGAGGAAAAGCTCTTGCAACTTCAATTCTAGAAACAAAGAAAACTTAATCCAATGTGATTGTTGGGTCCTAAGAATCTTTTTAATATTGGTTAAAATTTGGTATTATGTGGAGTTTGATAAGTGTTGATTATATTAAATGTCATGTTTGACACTCTATGACATGGACCCTTTCTATGGCATGTACCCTTTAAGCATCCCAACAAAAAGAGGAAGGAGAACGAAGGGAAAGAATAGCTTACATACAAAAGCTTTTTTATTGTCTAAATTAGTGGGGGTTGGGTTGGGGTTAAGGAGGGAGAGGGCAACTTTTTCTCTTGCTTTTTTTTATGGTTGTTTGTTTGCTTTTCTTTATTGAATCATTATCTATGCAATTAAGTAGTTAGACGCTGTTGATTATTGGGTATTATAATATTAGATAGCATAATAATATTGATTAATAATTTAGGAAATAAATTAAGAGAAGGGTGTGATAATAAATTATTTGAATATCATAAGTTAATTTTATTCTTTGATTTCAATATCATATATTCTATGTATAAATTATCTTTTATATATTAATATATTTTAAGCTTATGTCTTTTGTCCAAAAAAACATAAAAATAAATTATTTGAATAGCTTATTTTTTCAGAGTATTCACAAAATTAATAGAATAATAACAAACTCTAAGTATAATATAAATTTCAAAGATTCATTTTTCATAGATATAGTTTGGCACATCATCCTCTTATTATAAAATTGTTGTGCATATTAGTGAATTTATTTTCACTACTTATTGCAATTGATAATTTCACCATTGTGAGTAGAAAAAATTGTTTTGGATTTTCTTTCCTACCAAAACCTACATTTTAATGTTGCATACTATTCGATATATTTTCCAACATTCAAGAGATTATCCCTTGTTTTAAAAGAGCCCCAAAAAGTATAAAAATTGGATCCTTTCATGGATTACACCTTCCCAATACAAAAAATTTTTTCCCCCAAAGTTTATAAAGACTCAATAGATGAGGCATGAAGACGGGCCATCAATTGATGACATATATGCCATCTTACCTTGCAATAAAAACAACATTAGCCAAAATTTGGAACACGTTTTTCTTCAATTGTTGGGATGCCATAATGATGAAGTGTGTGAGCATCAAAGAACTTGTTTAAATTGGTTCCTCTCCAAAATAAATATTCTAGTGTTTCTACCTGTCTTCCTATGAATAATTAGAACCTCTTTAGATCACTCTTTGTCATGATAAGCATACAACACTTGAAGCTCTTTTCATTCTTGATTATATAATATTTGTTTTCTATAATATCCCCAAGAAAAATAATTTAAAATATTCTCAGATTTAAAATAATCCAATTATTTTTAATGCCCAATTATAAAATGTGTTAAATACTAAAATACCCACAACAATTAAAACTAGATTTGCACACAAATCCACCCAAAAACTAAACATGCACCACATGCAAACACCTAGTTTTCTTAAATCTAATTTTATAATAAAAATGAAATCTACAACATAATTTAATTGCATTTTGATCATCAACATCCCATGATGATAAGGTAAAAGAAAATATTGACAAAAACTGATATAGTATGTAGATTTTCTCACAAAAACTATGATATAAATATAGATAATCTTTAGACACGTAAATGGAAACTTCACATGTTAGAGTTGATTATTATTAATCAAATGTGAAGAAAATAAATAAATATATTAGATACTTCAGTAATACAAATGATGGGTAAATCCCAAATAATCTTTGAAGTGTAGATCAAAACCTCTATGTGAGATTGCCCTCAAGAAACCAAAGGGGTTTCATTCTCATATTAATAAATAGACACATGTTTTGGAAGAATGAAGAAAAATCCCTCTGATGTGTTGTCATTGATGCCAACATTGTTTGATGACAATTTTGTCCATCCGATAAACAGTACTTCAGTTACTTTGATTCAATAATATGGTCTGAAATTGTTCATATTATAAGATCGACCTATGTGGTTTTAATATGTTGTTTAGAACTATTAATTGCATCTATGGATAAGTTTTCAACGATTTTGGTTGAATGGGATGAAAGATATAAATGATAGAAGTTTTGCATACATGCTTTGTATATTCTTATGGCCGGCATGGATAAGAGGTGTATGCTTTGTGGATGGTTAAAGTGGTCTTTCTTAGGTCTGGGCTGACCTAATTTATGTCTTGCACATTTTTTTTAGCGTGAAATAAGTTTTGGTTTGAGCCGACAAGCTATTTTAAATCAAGTATGTATACACTCAATTAGGCCAACCTAATTGATGTATGTAGATGTAACAACATATATGTATGAAACACTTATGTATTGAAGATATATGTATGTGATATGCGACAAGTATAAGTAGTGAAGTGCAATAGTGTGATATTATGCGAATTTGTAGGTAGTTGTTGTGAACCTACAAACCGATGTAGAATTTTATATTCCAAAGTCTAATTGGAACTGAACTCAACACATAGAAGTTGTATTCATCAGTTCATCTTTTGGCAGTGAGCCACACTCCTATTTTGTAATCTTTTTAGATTGTGAGCCTTTCAAGGACAATGTGTCCTAGCAATGTGCCCCTGTAATATCTTATGACTGGTTATAATATATTGTGAGCTAATCCTCACCGTGATTTTTCCCATTCTAGGTTTTCCACAAAAATCTTGGTGTTCATGTGTCATGTGGTGTTATGATTCCTTTCATGTATTTGTTTACAATTGCAGTTAGATGTGTTTTAATTATTGAATGGTTAGCAGTTAAATGGTTTGGTATAATACTAATTCACCCCCCCTTTAGTATTCTAGGTGTTCAACAATTGGTATCAGAGCTTGGTTCCTTTTGAAAATTTCAACAACTTAAAGAAGATCTTGAAGTTTGAACACACGGCTCACAAAAGGTGTCCTATTCCTCTGGAAGAGATTTCTGCAACTGAAGAACTCCATGTTGCTCTTGAAGATCTAGATAGAATTGAAAATGAGAAAGAAAATTTGAGGGAGAACTTAAAAGAAGAAAATGAACATATCAAAAAATTAAGAGAGCAAATCAAGAAGTTCAAAGAAAGGAATAGAGAATTTAGTGATTAGTTGAAGAAAGCAAATGAATACATCACCAAACTAAAGGTAAAAGTGGAAGAAAAGAAAAGAATTGAGGACTATCAAAAAGCTGAAATTCAGAGCAAGGTTGATGAATGTACAAATCTTGAACAAGAAAT